>JAOPHQ010003176.1:10000-109103 GCA_030340625.1 Merluccius polli | reverse complement strand
TATTGAAAAACTACATTTAGTCTGTTTTGTGCTTTCGTGTTGTCGTCATGGCTACGCCCATGGCAACAAGGACGTCGTGTCCACACACATTCAACCAGGCGCTTTTTGACGACTCATTCAATTGTGCTGGTGGGGCTTTGCTACGTTGACTACTGTGACGTGGAGGGGATTGAAGTCTCATGACTGAAGTCCACCACACCCACACACCCACACCCAGACCACACCACAACCCCAGACAACATGGTCATCCTAATGTCAAGCAGATGATCACATTGAATGGTCGACTCGTCGACTTGGTCGACTGGTCGACGAGTCGACTTGGACATACTGCCATGAGAGTGGCCCATAATGCATACAACAATGGGTTGTATTTGTGGGTGTCTGAAAGTTGACAACTGACTATTACCTCGATATTTAGTTAACATGTTTTTAAAAATAAACACTTTTTTTGTTGGGGTTGTGCTGCATGTCTCTACCAGACTAACCTATGTGGCTGCCAAGTGCCAAGTCCCGCCCTCTCTGAGCTGGCTTTCAGCTGTCACCATCAGTAACCCCCTCCAGTAGACCTGTCACTCATTCACGCCTGTGTATTAGTCATATAGTTAGTTAGTCAAAAACCGACATTGGCTTATGTTGCCTATGATTCGAGCAATATCTGTTTCAAAGGCTGTTTTCATACAAAGCAGCAGATTAGACCATGTCTAATCAATGACTATTTAATTTGATTTACAAGTCTTGCATCCATCTTTAGATAGATAGATGGCTTCCACTGTCAATTGCAACTTTCTATTTTACTAAGTGCATTATTAATGTTATTTATTATTGTCACCACATTATTATATATTAAAGTTATTAGTACATGCATAGACCATTTAATTATATGGCCCATTTGCTAGTTATATTAATGGTTATAATATAGGTCATTCCTCATTGCCATAGGGAAACAGCAGTTATTTTACATACATACATGTTGTCTTTATTATTGTGTCCATCATTCATTTACTTAACAATGCATATTGATTACATATTTGGGACCTCTGATTACTTAAATTCTTAAAATGTCATTCAATTATCCTGGTATGCCCCAGTGAGAGGAGCCATAGCTGGTGAGATTAGCATTAACATCTTGTTGGATAACAGGAAATAATGCAATTCAATGATTGGATAATGCAATCTTTAAGATTAAACATCTGCAAATTGCTTCATCTGTTTCCTGACGAAGATGCAGTATGCAGTATGTCGTAATATCCAATGGTCCTATGAGCTTAATCCATGTATTTAAAGTTGCAGCAGACATACTACACACAAACTGAACAACATGTAACACTTAGTATGACAAACGATGTCCCTCTGCTTCAACAGAATAATAAGACCACCATCCAGGTAGCCTAATGCTAACTCTCGTAAAAGACTCAAACGGCTGGTATGTAAAGGCTCGACCTTCAATACCATTCTTACTAAATGATATATACAGTTTACACAGCCACCATACACTTAAAACATATTCCCTCCTGTACAGGCATCAGTATAATAACGATAACAATCATTTACACACACAATTAATCCGCTGGTCATTGCAAAACTTAGATACAAAATATTATTAGGGGGAAAAAAACAAACAAATGGACTAGACTATGGCAAGCCGTTTTAACATTTAATCAGTAGGGCTGACTATCAATAAAATAAGGGCTGTAGCGATTTAGTTTTCACTAATGAAAATTACATTTCGACATGTCGAAAAATGGAAAACAATTTTGACATGTTACAAATATACTTTCACATGTAGAAATTACATTTCGACTAGTCAAAACTGATTTACGGATATCTTTAATTGAATTATAGATATCAGTAATTCATTTTTCACTAGTAAGAATAACGATTATAGATATCTACAATTGAATTTCCACATGTTGAAAAAGGATTGTGACTAGTGGAAATGTAATTTCCCATTTCCAGTACGTGGGCGTCATATCATTAAGAACCACAAAGCCATTGGTCGACTGTTAAATAGATGTCTACCCTGTGAATATTCAACACATGTTGGCATGGCAACTGGCGCCATACATTTGTTTTGGAGTGGAAGAAGTTGAACGTGGCGAAGCAGGTGATTATTAAAATCCAACGGAAGTGTTTTGCCATTGAACAGGTTTACATTCCTTATATAATGAAGGTGTGTGCAGTCTCAGTGTTAGAAAGTCCTTCTGGCTCCATGGTTTGTTCTTCTTGTCCTTCTCGTCCTTCTTGTTCTTCTCGTTCTTCTCGCTCCTTATTTTCGTCATCATCGCCCAAATTACCATACTCATTTTGGATATGTACGTACGCAATTGAAGATATCAACAATTACATTTTGACTAGTGGAGATTCTTTTTGATATCTAAAATTCAATTCTGACTAGTTATAAAAGGAATTGTAGATATCTCAAGTATAATTGTTACTAGTACACATATAATTTTCATTGGTTGCAATTGTATTTCAGATATCTGAAAAGCAATTCTAGATATCTGTAATGCAATTCCAGATATATGTAATGACATTCTTACTAGTTACAATTCGAAACCGATCAATAATACAATTTTGACTGGTCAGAATTCAATTTTAGATATCTACAATTCCACTTAGGATATCTGTAATGTAAGAACAATTGTAGATGAATTGTTGATATCAACAATTTATATTTCCACTAGTGAGAATTGAATTGTTGATATCAACAATTGACATTTTGACTAGTGAGAATTGAGTTGTAGATATAATTAATTAGAATTGCAACTAGTTAAAATTACATTATAGATATGTCGAATTGGAATTATAACACGTAGTTAAAATTGAATTATAGATATCTGTAATAGTTTAAATAGAAGTCAGTGTTAAAAGTGGACTAGTTGTAATTAAGTTACATATATCTACAATGAACATTTCCATTAGTAAGAAATTAATTGTTGATTATCAAGAATTAACATTTTGACTAGTGAGGATATGAGCCTCCATATCCTGATGAAGATGTGTGTGTACACGGTCTCTGGTGCAGGCTCCCTGGTAGTGGGGGAAGATGCTGAAGCGGGCATCTGCAGGTGGTGACGATGGCTACAGGCTCACTCCTCTGGTGGTGGTGGAGCTGGCCCCAGATGCCAAGGAGGAGGCCATCGCTTGGCTGCTGAGCAAGATCAGCGACAGCGAGCAGAATGGAGGTATTTAAGGACCAAATGTTTAGTTAGTGTTCAAGGAATCATGAGGAATATTGAAGTTCTCTATATTATATATTTTATTGTTTCACTATTAAGAATAAACCCAATTATATTGCTATAAATCTGATCATTGAGAGTTCAAGATTTTCCACCAGAATATACTCAGAGAGTAATGCAAATAGACAACACACCACTGCAAATATTTCAGGGGTGAATTAGTAAGTAAAACAATAGGGTCAAATAAGTAATCTAGTCAGTGTGTTTTACTTGCAGAAAAAAAAAACTCTGGTCAGCATTCAAAACAATATCAGCTGTGCACATATAGTGCAAGGATGTTACCATTTTTTATGTGGAAAGTTTCCAATTTTACTGTGAATAAAACGCAAACCAGGGTGGAAACTGCAGCTGAGACTGTGTTTTAGCAACAAACTCTAGCATGCCCCTGTATAAAATAGGAGAACATCCATATGAACTGTTCATACCAATATTTGTAGAAGCAGGGATCTATAGCACTGATAGAGAAGAGACACAGATGCTGGCCCTCCTACACTCATTTTTTCTTTCTTTCTTACCCATCTCGCTTCTTTGATTGTGTCCTGCCCAAAGGGGCTGAGCTGCTGGTGGAGCAGCTGAGGCACGGCGAGGCCGACAGGGAGAAGGACAACCGCAATGTCTTCCTGGTGGGGGCGGAGCGCCAGAGGCTGCTCTCTGGGGCCGAGGACCTGGGGCTCTTCAAGGAGTTCAACGATGGCTCCATGCGGGCCTTCACCTGCGCCAACAAGGACAACTTCAAAGACTTCAAAGGTACAAAGGTGGCGGCGGCAGCGGTGGCGGTGGTGGGGAAAAGAAAGTGGGACCTGCGTTAACGTCCAAGAAGGAAGGCTAATGGCTTTCTTAAGCAGGCACTGTGGCTATGTCCACTTGCGCCCCATATAGTGCACGAGTTAGGGTCACTATTTTCGTGCTCCCTTAGTGGTTGCAGTGGTTCCCTATATAGTGCATTACTTAGTACCCACAATGCACTGTAAAATAAGTGAACAACTGATGCACACTTATTTCCTCACTTATACCCCATGATGCATAGTGGTTTTCATTGTCATCGGATTCATCCAATAGAGATGGTCCGGCACATACGGGTTCCTTATGCAAATGAGCCGTCACGCAGATAAACGTGTATGTATGTATGTATATATATATATATATTTATATGCGACCGATCATGTCACGCTGATGGATTTCCGACGCTGTCCGAATTCCCCCTAATACTTATTCCCTAAATAGTGTTTCTTAGCGTGTTCACTATGTAGGGGATGAGGGAACAAGTGAGCCAAATGGAACGCAGCCCATGTGTCACTCCCCTATCGCTGGAGTCGTGGTGCACTACTGTGCTGTTTTAATGGGAGGATCAAGACACGGATGATTGTGTTTTATGAATTGTATTTGAAATCTGTTATATAAATATAAATCTACTCTCACAGCATGCCATTTGCCTTTGATTGAATTTGTTCATTAAAATAGATGTCTGCGTAAGTCAAAAAGTCAATACAAGACATTTAAGTAATTAACTAAATGTCAGTATCCATAGGGTAGCCTGTTGACGAAAAGGCTTTAAAATTGAACGTTGTAATATAGATCATCGCACCACTGTTTGCCAGCATATTATGTGACATTAGGTTAACAAACACCCCAGCCTTGTTGAACAGTCCACCGTGTGATTGTGTTTTTTTTAATATGGTTCAAAGACTCAATAGATTTAAGGGTGCTGGTTTGTCACCTTATGATATCCGTCCATGCATGTAATATTGCAGTAGCAAACAAATAACCGCTCCGTTCCTTCAATGCTGACATGTTATCGATGATTAACAGCATTCTGTGGTCTTTAATAGGGGACGGCGATGGCTTCCTCAGCATGGCTGAGTGTCAGTACATCGTGAAGCACGAGCTGGACTCACTCCGAGCCAAGAACGAGACTCACGTACCCGGATATGAAAAAGCCAAGCTCTACCCAGGCAAATCCATCAGTGAGTCTACCTCACCTTTTATTGTGGCTCGATTGATGGACTGACCAGACTATTGGTCTGTCTGTCTGTCTGTCTTTGTGTTTTTTTTTTTACAGTATTACATACACAAGTTACAGTTGAGTTAATGTTTAGTTTACTGTTAGGTTTTACACAAGCTGCGTTTTAGGAGTGAATCGGTTTAATACAATGTTTTGTTTAATAATTTGAGAAAAGGTTAAGAATGAGATGCTTTTTAGCGGTCTGTCTCTGTCTCTCTCTGTCTCTCTCGCTCTCTCTCTCTCTCTTTCTTTTTCGCTAGCTCTCTCTCTCGCAAGCTCTTTTTATTCTTAATGGCTTTAATATGGAAATAATGCATATGCTAATGGAACAAATTATTCTCCAAAGCAGATAAGGAGGCAATAAACTCGCAGAGTCGTTAGGATGCCTCCATTCGGCGGTCCACGTTTGACAAATTGCACACGAGCACAATGCAATCGCTCGCGACAAACAATACACTCAAGAACTGACAGATTCAATGATAGTGTCCTCAAGCGCTCCGTCATTAGGACGTTCCCTTTGAGACAATAGGACTTTATCACCGCAGACAAAACAGCGCGTTTGATTGGTGGGCCCATCCATTGTCTGCCTGTCCTTTTGTTTTAGAAAATGGAAGTTGCATGTTTTATTTCGCCCGGCAAAGACAATGGAGGCAAATGAAGGCATTTAATATGCCCACAGCAAAGAATGACGAATCATTTGTGTTCCAAATCCTTCTGCGTCATTCATCAAATGGATCTTCTTATTGCAGTCTGTCAAAGGGAGATGGCACCGTGAAATGTCTCCCCAATTAGTAGCAAAGTAATTATACAAAATGTTATACAAATGAAAATGTATAAACATGAGGTATTGCTGCATGTTCATTACAGTTCGCCGAATGCAGTCAAAAGGCATTCTGGTCCAGGTGTTCCCTCTTCATGAGACGGAGGAGCTGAAGAGGCTGTCCTTCTCCTGGTACAAAAAAGTCAAGCTTTCCTTGCAGCCGCTTGGTAAGCAGAGAGCATGTCGGTCACGTCACCCCTCAACCCACATCTTTTAAGATAGATGGATAGATGGATACTTTATGAATCCCTGTGGGGAAATTACAGCTTTACAGCAGCTCACATCCCAAGGATCCAAAACAAAATAAAGTGAGGAGTAAAAGAAAATAGACATCTGAAACATTGTATACAGTGAGAACAGTTTGATTTAACATTTAACATCCCCCAGCCTGACTCTGATTTTATTCTGTATCAAAACATTGGGCTGGCTAACATTCGTACAACATTTATGATTTTGCAGAAAAAAACCCAAATCTAAAGATATACCTTGGTATTAATGCTGGGCCTGGCTTCTGACACATGCATCACCTGCATAGAGAGTGTGTGTATTGATCATGGCAGAGTACAGCAATTAAGCAATTAGGAGTCAAGTGCAGGTTCACCCATCTCATTACGCATCCATCCATCCTCCTCCTTTCCCCTTGTCCAGATGACATCAGGCATTACTTTGGCGAGGGCATGGCCCTGTACTTTGGCTTCTTGGAGTACTTTACTTTCGCCCTGGTGCCCATGGCTCTGGTGGGGGTTCCTTACTACCTGTTCGACTGGGAGGACTACGACAAATACGTCCTGTTCGCAGCCTTCAACCTGGTCTGGTGCACTGTCATCTTGGAGGTAGGACAGTACATTCGGCCATTACCATACCTTTGCTATTTGAACTCTGTTCTCAGAGGTAGATGTAGAACCGATTTAGACCGAGACGGCAAGAGTCCAATTCGAGACCAAGACCATGTGGCTATTATGATTGCCTACAATAGAAATAGATAGAAAAGGTTTCTAAAGATATATTTAAAAAAATATATAGCATGTTTTGAGGACAAAATTCATATTCATATTTAAGCATTCGCTGCTGGGCACTTTCTTGGGGGAGATTAAAATGATTAAAGTAGTAAAAATAGTATGTAGCCTAGCTATGCAATTTCAAACACAGCTTTGGTCTCTTCTCCGAACGAGTCTCCCGAGACCAAATTTATCCGAGACCGATTCAAGTGTAAAATTCACTCCCAGTCCAAGACGAGACAGAGAGACCATCAAAAATGGAGTACTTGAGTACTACAGCCCTGGCAGTTTGTCACAAGTTGTTCATGATTACGATAACAATATTAATGAATGCTTAATAGATTAACGGTGTAGCAAAATAATAAAGAGAAAAAACAATAGAAACAATTTGAAAGGTCTCAACAGTCCTGTGTAATACAAACATAGTGACCTGCTACTACTGCTAAGCATTCAGTGTTGTGCAATGTGCCAGCGCTCACTCTGACATTGATATCACTGGGAGATGTTGATTGTGTTAAAACAAATGTCTGTGTTGAAGCTGAAATGGACAAAAATGAGAAGTTGTTGAGAAGTTGCCCGCTAAAAACACAACCCGTGAATCCCATTTGCCTGAACGGCAGGCGTGGAAGCGGAGCAGCGCCACGCTTGCCTACCGCTGGGGCACACTGAGCCGGAAGAAGGCCTTCGAGGAGCCCCGGCCGGGCTTCCATGGCGTTCTGGGCTTCAACCCGGTGACGGGCCGCGAGGAGCCCCTCTACCCCAACACCAAGCGGCTGCTCCGCATCTACCTGGTGTCGCTGCCCTTCGTGCTGCTCTGCCTCTACCTGTCGCTCTACGTCATGATGGTGTACTTCCTGATGGAGGGCTGGGCGCTGACCCTCTACGACGCCCGGCCCACCTTCTGGATGTCGGTGCTGACATTCGTGCCCAGCGTCATCTACGCCGTGGTGATCGAGGTCATGAACCTGATCTACCGCTACGCCGCAGAGTTCCTCACCGGCTGGGGTGAGTTGGGTGTTGCGACAGGCGGTGGGACAAGCGGGTTTGATTGGACCGCGGTTTAAAGAGCGGCTTGCAGGTTGCCGTTTCCAAGTTAATTGTTCTTTGGGCAAATTGGTTTTAAAATTGCTTGAATTTTTTTAGTCTTCTATCCCCAGGTTAGGGTTTATAGGGTATAAGCCTGCCCAAGCCTGCCATCGGGCGACTACTACAGTCGCCCGATGGCAGGCTTGGGCGGGCTTATACCAACCACCTACATCCGGTAAGCCAGACTAGGGTTAGGGTGACTTAACTTGTGGTACGCAGTAGATGGCAAGCAGAATCGCAATGTGGAGACGGTGGGGTGTTGAGAGCAATGAGATGGAAAACCCTCCTATTCCGAGCAGAGATGATGGGACAGTGCCGTGTCATGTTGTGATAATACTTTCATTCACTCGAGCGCTCACGTTTTTGGTGCCACAAGTTATGTTACGTTTCAGTTAGTTCTTTGGTCAGCATGTGCACATTGCAGTCCAGCTGTTGCATGCCAAGCAGTAAGTCTAAAAATAAGAAAATTAAATTAAAAAATACATTTGCTACAGACACACATTCATTAACCATTTGCTCTTTAAGGTTATGTTTAGCAGTGACTTGATTGCTAATTGCTGGTATTTCTCTGTCTCGTTTCTCATCAGAAAACCACCGGCTAGAATCTTCTTATCAAAATCACTTGGTCCTTAAAGTGTTGGTGGTGAGTGTGATGACATTTACACTTTTTTTGTTTTGTTTTTTCGATCAATCTATGTTTATGTCTGAGTGATAACAGCATCATCATCATTATCCACTTCTGCTCTTGGTTCCCAGTTCAACTTTTTCAACTGCTTTGCTTCGCTGTTCTACATCGCCTTTGTAATGCAAGACATGGTGATGCTCAGACAGGTACGTCCGTTCGTTATGCATCTATTGAAAATAACTTTTCTAAATACTCAGACACTTCACATAATTAGACATATAAGAGTAAAAAAAACAAGCACATATTAAAAAGTCACATTCAAACTTTTAAAAGCATTCAAATTAAGAAGATGTAGCTATCTTCCAGGTTTTACCACCAGGTGTATGTCACCCAGATGTATGATAGATGGATCAGACTACCAGCCTACCCAGTGGACTGAACCGTAACATAATAGGCTGGTAGGCTGATCTACATGTGCCACCAGTGATGTCACTAGAGGGTAGATTTTGAAATGGCTTGTAATGCCTAATCAACATCATACCTGGTGGTAAAATAGGGGACCTATAACTCTCTTTTGTATTCCCTTTCAATGCTGTATTGTTGGTTCAAGTCTACTTCTTCAAGTTTAAGTTGAACTTTATTATGATCCCAGAGGGCAATTGTTTTCACAGGCCAAGAGCACAAGAACAATACAAAAGTTAAAGACATCACAGTAAACACACATAACATAACATAACACACATCCCAATGGATTGTAGTCTGGGGTAAATCTATTTACCAAGCTAATAGCTGTTGGAACAAATGAGTGCTTGTCTCTGTTTGTTTTAATCCTCGGTACCCTGAAATGGGTTCCTGAGGGGGGAAGTCCTGAGTGTAGTGGGTGGTCGACATCAAGAAGGATGCCATGGGCTTTCTGCAGGGCTTGTCTCTTGAATATTTCAGGCAGACCAGCCTGTACGACTCCTATAACCTTGCTGCAGTGCTTCACAATCTGGCTAAGAGCGTTTTTACTTTTCACACTTAGGTTTACGAACCAATAAATCATAGAAAACCCTGGTACTGACTGAATAAAAGATTTGTAAAACATGGTCATTAGTCTCTTGTCAACATTGATAGTTCTTCTTCTTCTTCGTCTTCTTCTTCTTCTGCTTCTGCTTCTACTTCTGCTTCTTCTTCTTTATTCCCCTCTGGCTACAGAGTCTGGCCACGCTGCTGATCACCAGCCAGATCCTCAACCAGGTGATGGAGGCCTTCCTGCCCTACTGGCTGCAGAGAAGGCGCAACAAGAAGATGATGCGCAGGGCCAGCAAGAGAGCCACCTTGGGGGAGAAGGAGATGCCCCTGGCTGACCAGGTCCGGCTGGAGGCCAACATGAGCACATACCTGGTAAGCATGGGAGAAAACATTGATTCACTCAAGTATCACGTTTTTTTAAATATTTTTAAAATGATTTTATCATTATTGTTATTATTATTATTATTAGTAGTAGTAGTAGTAGTAGTAGTCGTAGTCATCGTCGTAGTAGTATTTTTATTATTATTATTTTATTTATTTTTATTATTATTATTATTATTATTATTTTTATTATTTTTATTTATTTATTTTTGTTTATTTTTTTCACATTAAATGTGTAAAAGAAGTACATTACATCAACAGCAGCAGGTAACCTTCCCTTAAACCCTCCCAGTATAGCAATGATGCTGCTGAAATAAAAATCAGGAAGACTGACTGATGTGCATTGTTTTTGGAAACATGCCTCATGATATACAGTCTCTAGAAATGTATGATTCAACTTTTTCTCATGGTCTAGTCTAAAAAGTAAACAAAAATCACAATACATGGTAATATTGAATCGCAATACTTGTAGATTCACAATACTTTACACAATACATCGCACAATACATATCGAATCGGCACCCAAGTATCTCGATAGTATTGAATCGGGAGAGAAGCATTTTCGTCCCAGCCCTAACAGCCCTAATACCTATACCTATACGTATACCTACCCAACCTGGTGGGTACAGCTTGGTGGTTTCATACACACTAAAACATACTAATACAATTCTACTCTTGTGTTCTAAATGTCTGTAGATACTATGCACTCTAGTTACTTATAACTAGTTATAGCTACTCTGCACAGTAGTTGTGTGCTGTGTGACTGTAGCTTTTAAAGCTAATCCAATATTGATTGCATACTTAGATTGTTGTCAGCCTCACTTGTACGCAAGTTTGGATAAAGGCATCTAATAAATCTTAATTATTTCACAGCTTTGTTGAATACTCGATTTTGATTTGTCAATTACGGCATTCTACGGTCTGTTATTTCTGAATAGCAGACCGCTGCTGTGAATAACAGACCACTGCAATGGACGCCAACTGATTCCAACTGTAGAATATATAACACACAGTTTTTTCTAGCGGAAGCAATAAAATCATTTTTAAATCAATCAAATCAATTTTTGTTGTTATATTTTGTGTCAAATTATTGATTTCTTTCATAAGTAGCCGTGTATAAGGAGCAGGGCTGGACGGGCCATCAGGCATACCAGGCAATGCCCGGTGGGCCGATGCACATCTTTGGGCCGGCCCAGGACTGGCATAATTAAAAAAAATTAAAAAAAGTAATTTGTCCTGACCGGAGGCGGTGTGTTACGATCGCGATCACCCCCCCGCCCCCCATCGGTCGTAGGTCCGGGGTGTGTTACGATCGCGAGCCGGTCATTATTGCGAAACATTATCCCTTCCATAATTCTTTTTATGTTTTTATTTTTATTTTTTTTTGTTTTTCTCTCGCAATTGCGCTCCTCAAATGCCCTCTTTCTCCACGTCCCCGCAGGGCACGTTCGATGACTACCTGGAGCTCTTCCTGCTGTTCGGCTACGTCAGCCTCTTCTCCTGCGTGTACCCGCTGGCCGCTGTGCTGGTGGTGCTCAACAACATCACCGAGGTGTACTCGGACGCCTTCAAGATGTGCTGCGTGTTCAAGAGGCCCTTCTC
The DNA here is from genome assembly GCA_030340625.1 of Merluccius polli. Taxonomy (NCBI): domain Eukaryota; kingdom Metazoa; phylum Chordata; class Actinopteri; order Gadiformes; family Merlucciidae; genus Merluccius; species Merluccius polli. The sequence continues at coordinate 97,336 of JAOPHQ010003176.1, read as the reverse complement.
TGACCCCGCCGCCAACATAGGCGTCTGGCAGGTGAGATGCACGGAAACAGCGTGCAGCCTGAAGTCTTATAGGTTCTGTAGGTAAAATAATGGTTTCAAACAGCTATTAGTGAATGAAATGCTCTGGGAGAATAACTGGTTCTGGTTGCCTCATCCAAACCATCCACTCAATTCCTGTTCTCCATGTTGGAATACAAATCCTATTCTAATTCTTCATCTAATTGCAACAAAAAAAGAGGCAGCATTAGAAGATCAAACATGGGTAACAAATCAAATCTAAAGACGATTCACATTTGCTGGGTTTAGAGATATATTTTTGTTTTCTTTGTCTGTTAGTCTTATGTTTCTCCCTGTCTCAGCTCGCCTTCGAGGCCATGAGTGTGATCGCCGTGGTGACCAACTGTGCCCTCATTGGCATGTCCCCGCAAGTCAAGTCATACTTCCCCGAGTCGGAGACCCAGCTCATACTGTGGACCGCCGCTATTGAGGTACTACAATGCACTGCAATGCGCGCACACACACTCACTCACTCACTCACTCACTCACTCACAAACATACATGTGCATATGTGTATGTTTGAGTGTATTGTACTGTGGCAGTAGACCCAGGGTCTACGTACAAACCAGTTTATTGGCTCTCTCCCTGAGTGTGTGTGGTGATAGCTTGTTTATTCTCTGTGCCTTGATTGCTCATGCACCATCAAACCAGCTCCACACAGCTCTCACAGACTCCACATGTACATTGACGGCAATTGAGGTACTGCAATGCGCAAACACACACACACACACACACACAAACAACCATATTTCCATCAATGTACAGTACGGTATCTGCACACTTATACAGTATATACATATACACACACACACATAAGCATACATGCGTGCACGTGCGCACACACACACACACACACACACACACACACACACACACACACACTAGGTTATAACTCTCTCACTCCCAGTTCACACACTGTACTACTTGGGTTGGGTCAGATGTCAGTGGTCAGCTAAAAACACAGGTGTAAATGCTTCACGGGTGAGATGTCGGGTGGGGTGGTGGTCATGGCTTCCTGCCGTGCATCGCAAATGTGTCAATCGTCTCTTGGCCGACTTAACGTGACACTTGTTACCGACGCGGTGTTCACTGTCACGGTTTTGTTGTCACGTCCATGTTGTCATGGAAACCCGCTTCTTGGCAGACTTTAGAGGTGGGTCTCCGTGACTGATGGCTGATGCGTCTGCTTGCATACTGTGGGTATCGGCATGTCTCCTACAAGTAAAGAGTGAAATGTATAGCAGTTTTAAAATGTATTAAAGTGGATGCAAGGAGCCAAGTTATTTTACTTTGTACATGGGTGTATTTTCCGCATTAGGATGTATAAAGACACATCTGATCACTAGGTGTGATTGCAGCCCAACTAAGACCGTATACAGATTGAGCTGATTACAGTATGCCAAACCAGAACATACTATTAAATAGTTCATCGTGGATAAGCCTGGAGTAATTTAGTGGTTGACAGTGACATGCTTTAGTCAGTAGATGGCGCCAGAGAGTCATGTTGCAATCCATACAAAGGCTGTGAGCAGAGGTCTCTCACTTGACAAGCTGAATGAACGTGTGTGTGTGTGTGTGTGTGTGTGTGTGTGTGTGTGTGTGTGTGTGTGTGTGTGTGTGTGTGTGTGTGTGTGTGTGTGTGTGTGTGTGTGTTCTGCTGTTGTCTGTTTGTATCACATGGATGTGGCCCTTCTTTACTGTGGGATTGTGTGAGCTCGAGCTTAAGTGTGTGTGTAACACACACACACACACACACACACACACACACACACACACACACACACACACACACACACACACAAATACAGCACTCCTGCCATTGGGAGGTGGGGGGCAGTAAAGAAATAGAGAGATTTGACAAAGACACATCAGAAAGGATAACATCTACATATGCATGTTGCTGCGTGGCTTAACAAGCTCCTGAGGGTAGGTAGTAGGGGGGCGGTCCCTTCATGTCGAACCAGAACCAGAGAGCCCTAAGGGGAGGCACAGCCACCTATCCCCACCAGAAGGAGAGAAAGTGGGTCAGGCTGGCTGATCGATTGCCAGTGGCTGAGATTGAACACACGGAGAGAGCCAATGAAATGAAAAGAGAGAACCACAAGGAGATATGCAACATATGTGTTAGTTAGATGTGATGCAACTAGCTATATAATATATAGCTAGTTGCATCACATCTAACTAACACATATGTATTATATGTGTGTGTGTGTGTGTGTGTGTGTGTGTGTGTGTGTTCTCCTATCTCTCTCTCTCTCTTACTCTCTCTCGCTCGTCAGTGATCCATTTAATCACGCCTGCATGTAGTGTGCGTGTGCGTGTGAATGCTGATGACGTGTGTGTGTGTCTCGCTCTCTCTCTGGTTCTCTGTTAGTGTAGACAGGCTATTAAAGAGACGGGGCAGCAAGACGGATGAGCCTGCTGCGAGGGCCTGTACGCACGCTGTTTATTAACAGTGTGTATAATGTATCGCTGTTTGTTGTGCAATGGGATCCTGAAACCTGAGTGGCTGCGTTGTTGTACAGGTTGGACTTCTCTCCTTTCTCCAGCTTTGTGTGCGTTTATGGCATGTGAGAAATCAACCAATTGATTAAAAGGGGAGGAAAATAAAATGACTTGTACTTGTGACTGTGTGTGGAGGGGTGTTGCGTACACCCCTTCGCAACACTCTACCCAGCTTTCTCCAGCCGCGGTGCTATGATACCTGGGTAATTACTGTATGGGGCTGACACGCATCGCTGAGCAGTAACCAGGCAACCGGCCAGCAACGTTAAAGCACCAGAGACGTCCTTTCAGAGGAGGCATGGGCCTGTCTGTTTCAATCTACACAGGCAAACAGCAGCGCTTTAGCCCCCAAGCCACCACCACCCCTGAAAGTGAAAGGGTGCCTGCATGACCTGCATAACTTATTGAAGCACAGCAATACAAACAGTTCTTTTTTTGAGTTTTGAGTTTTTGTTTTTGTTTTGTGCTTGTCTTAGGTGCCAATTTTGGGATGGCAGCTAAGATAAAGCACAGCTATGATGAAACATAATTTTCAAAGCACTATCTTCGTGTGCCGTTGCATAGAGCATATACCAAAACTAAAAGAAGAAGCTGTGTTACAGCTTTTTTGCCTTCTTGTCCATTATTAAAAGAGCAATCCTTTTTGATTCAATATAATTTGTTCCTGTTGCTCTAAGGTCCTTTCGGTTATTTATTTTCCAAATATTTTCCACACAGAAAATGGATCTGTCTTCCCGGAACGGAGGGATAGGCAGGTGCATTTATGTGCGATCAAAAAAACAGAAAATAATAACGATATTTGCCGCTTGTCAGCGGTCTAAAACAGTTTGGCTGCATACCTGAGAATCCCACCTAAGGAATAGGCACTGCGGTTACCTGTCTACCAATGGAGCAGGGTGACAACACGTACTGGCCTGTAGCTTAATTTGGCATTCATTCATAGTCATTCAAATCATAATTGATAATTAAATACACAATCCATATCAACACATCATATTTCATAATTCCTTGTTAATAATAATAATAATAATAATAATAATAATAATAATAATAATCAAACAAATTAAAGCAAATATTTGGCTTCAGCATTCCAGGCCCTAATTGTAATGTAGGAGACAGATAATTACTTAATCAAAAACATAAATGAGCCAAATTCCTTTTTCACAGATTTTTACAATTTCAAAAAACAAGCGTAGAAATCCACAGATCCTTGGACGTGTGTATATGTGTGTCTAAGCAGTTCATAAGGAAATGTATAAAATGTTGCTGAGCATGTGTGTAAATAGTCCATGAGGAAATGTGTGTGTGTGGTGTCAGACCTGGAGCCTCCATGAGAAGGGCAAGTTCGGTGATGGGCCTGCAGAGGGTGCTGGTCTTGGTTCAAACTTGCACTTGTCTTACAAGTCCTCTGGAATCTGGTACGGTCTGTGCAACTTGGCCCATAATCCCTGAGTTTTGTGGGGCCGTATCCTCAATGATTAGGACAATGTCTCCTTTGACAACGTTCCTTCTTTTACTTGTCCACTTCTGCTGTTCTTGGAGCTCAGTTAAGTATTCCTTTTGTCCACCTCTTCCAGAACAAATCAGCCATGTATTGGTTTTGACGCCATCTCCCTCTGCTGTAACAATCATCTGGACTGAACGCTCCTGGTGGTACGAAGGCCTTGGTTTTAAGTAGTAACAGATGATTTGGGCTCCAAGTCCAGAGGGTCTTCGGAAGCTTTGGTGATAGGCCTGTCATTGACAATGGCTCATCTCATCTTACAAAACTGAATGATTGCAACTTACGCCTCTTGCACGTTTTCCACAGAGAGAGAGAGATTGTTTATGTTTGTCCTCTTTATTTCGCCACCTTTTGGGCCACTCGGAAGCAGGCTGCTGGAGGAACTTTGGGCCTGAAATCCAAGTTGTTGATCTTAAGAATTGATTAACTGAAACACCTCTTGATGCACAATCAGCAGGATGCAAGTGGCTTTTTACTGAAAAACTTGTGAAGCAGCTCGTATACTGGTAACTCTGTTGCAACAAAGGTGTGATATCTGGAAGTTTTCAAGTATTTAAGCACCGATGTGCTGTTTGCCCAAAAAACAGACAGTTCAGGAGGGAGCTCAATCTCATCATTCAATCCATCCGTACAGCTCTGATGGCTGTTGTAAGCTCCATCCTTGGGATGGTAACAACTCTAGCTTTGCCCATGAGGAAATCGCAGTGACCTTGCTGGTGTTTGTTCAGCATTTGCAAGTAGGAGACGGTGCCATAGCCACTCTCGCTCGCTCGCATCAGAAAAGTGATGACCGGGTTTCTGAAGCAGTCAGGTTGAAGGCATCTTCTAACCTTATAGTCTTTCAAAAGGCTCAAGTCTCTTAACAAGCTTGACCATCGAATTTTCCCATCCCATCCTAGCGCCAACCCCGCAGAGCTCCTGCAAGATCTGTCTAGCAGGGAGGATAGCGGGTGCCAACATGCCCAGAATCCCATGCGGGGAGTGGTTTGATCTGGAGCTGGATTTTGAATCCAAATGATGTCTCAGTACGCCATTGTACACCTAGTGCTCTTTCGACAGGCAAGGTGTCCTGGTCAAAATCCAAATCCTTGAGCTCCTTCACTCGATCCTTCTCCGGTATTAATGCTCTGCTATTGCTGATCCACTTGTTGAGCTTAAAGCCACTTTTGGCACACAAAGTGATAAGGTCCGGAGCAAGTGACAGTGCTAAATCTTCAGACTCTACGGAGTCTGAAGTAGAAGTTTCTGAGCAATGTTGTGATGGTTTAATATTCTAGTCATTGTATTCTTCTCCTCTTATTACTTTCTACTTTGACTTGTTGATAGAAAAACACATTGACCTCTATTTAATTGTCACCTGGGGTGTCTCTTTTATTTCCGTGCCATAGTTTTGGATTTACTTCTAATTCTTCATCTACCACCAGGTTTCTACAGCTGATGATTTAGTTTTCATGAAAAAGGTTTCATTTAATGTGTTTTTATTTTTAATGAGGAATTCTCTGCACAGTGCTTGTGGATGAAATGCCTGAAGAGCCATAGAAGATAATACAACATGGATTGAAATGCAACAGCATCGAAGGTCTCTCCAATACTATGTAATTATAGCAGCTGGGGGGGGGTCCCGAGGTTTCAGCCAATTGCATCATCCCTATTACTCCTTTTGCTGGGCTAGTGACCTATCTGTTTCATGGTTCAAAAGGGGGAGCCAGCGGCACAACACTAGACTTCCAAGGTTGGTATACAATATTACGATTTCTTTATCAGAGAGAGAGAGAGAGAGAGAGAGAGAGAGAGAGAGAGAGAGAGAGAGAGAGAGAGAGAGAGAGAGAGAGAGAGAATTCAATAGGTGGAGGCGAGGATCACCCTGAAGGAGTGTCAGAATGACATTGTGACAACGTGAATACATTTGAAGTTGAACATTTGAAGTTCAATCACATCACATAATTGACTAAAGGGAGCAGTGGATTTACAGGCCTGTCATGGTTTGGCCTTGAAGAAGAAGAAGTGAACAATTCACCTTTCTTTTTTTTAAATATCATTATAAACAAGCCCCTGTCCACATCTCCAATCCTTTGCTCTGGCTGCTGCTGCTTCTCTCTCTCTCTCTCTCTCTCTCTCTCTCTCTCTCTCTCTCTCTCTCTCTCTCTCTCTCTCTCTCTCTCTCTCTCTCTCTCTCTCTCTCTCCGATGAAGACGCCGCCACTGAACACGGCTGGGAAATATAAATGAGCCTTGAATTGCATTTTGCAATCAGCTAAGAGCCGGGAGGTTTATTTTTCTGGCTCAATCAATGTGACAAGCGGCCAACGAGACCAAGGAGCCTTCCTTCCTTCCTTCCTTCCTTCCTTCCTTCCTTCCTTCCTTCCTTCCTTCCTTCCTTCCTTCCTTCCTTCCTTCCTTCACATGTTAAGCTTTTTCGTCCTCTGCCGTCCGTCCGTCCATCCATGCTGCTGACCTTTCTCTTGCTGCTGGCTTTAAGTTATCAACCTCTTGGTTTAATAATTGTTGGAGAGATCATTGAACGTTATATATAATATATTGTATAAAGTAAAGGATATATCCAAGTTTCAATTGATTTGTATTGGTATTGATGTCATAGGTGTTCTATTTTATGTTTATGCCAACGAGAAGCAATACGCCAGATTTATACCATATATAACTATACCATATATCACTATATACTGTAGTTAAAAATATATCTATCTATAGGCTGCAGTCTGTCCACAGTCCACTTTGCTGAACACTTGTTCTGAAATGAAATAAAATTTACTCCTGATCCTTCTGATCAGGAGTCGGTACACACACACGAGAAGAAGAAGGTTAAATCCCAGGAGCAGTTATCTAAGCCCTCAATCTGTGTGTGTGTGTGTGCGTGTGTGTTGCATATAGATGCAAACTTTGAACAGTGACTAGCATGCATACACAATAAATTCCCATGGGGACACACACAGGCACACCGGCTGTCTTGGAGTCCTGCAGGTCAGGTGTGTCGGGATTACTGTGAGGATTGAGTGTTAGGATTGTGACATCAGCATACGCCGCTTATTTTAAAATGTTTTGGACCCTACTGTCGCCGAGGTGAGAGCGCGCAGCCGGCTTAAGACCGGCAGGCCGGCTTTTGGCCGTTTATCGGCAGTTTTTTGTACACAAAAAGTTACATTCAGCACGGGTAAGACGGGATATGTACTATTACGATATTAATACGATATTATGATTTTTTTTAGAATAGCACTTCCACTCCACTATTATATGTTAAATCTTAATGAAAACCGGAAACTAAACAAACACATTTCTTTATAAAAATACCTGTGGTGGCCCGAGTCTGACATTCCCTCAGAAGGGCAGGGTGGATTTCTTTGTTCCTATACAAATCCCTCGCCCCCCAAAATAAAAAAGATAAAAAGTGTCCAAAATAACGAACATCTTGTACATCTTGCGTTGGGTGCGATTACAAGGTTGAAGTGAATTCCCAACAGTGACTCTCTTGACTGTTTTCAATTTGCCATCGTTTTAGTTGCTTTGTTTACGCACTCTGTGGTGCTCTCAAGTTCACATCAGTCACTTCCTTTCTTCCTGATTTCTCCATTTATTTCTTCTTCTTAGTGTTTCTGTTTGCAGTGTAGGAAGAAGGACAAACAAACGAGCCTAATTCAAGAGTTACGTGACTGATTCCTTCCTCCTTTCTTTGTAAACTTTTTTTTAACAAAGAAACATGATGAAGTTCCTCTTCGAGGCAAGAATAATACAAACACGCTGCTGCTGCTGATGTGAAACGGCAGCAGTCCACTCTTTCGTGTTGCAGACCATGAGCCGTGGAAACGCTGATGTCACAGACCTGTTTGTACCGATTTGTACGCCATTTTCAAGTTGAACATTTTCTCTTTGTCTGTGTTTTGCTTTCAGCACGGCCTGCTGGCACTGAAGTTCATCCTGACCTTTGTCATCCCAGATGTGCCCAAACACATCCAGACCAAACTGGCACGGCTGGAGTTTGAATCCCTGGAGGCGCTCAAGAAGAAGGTAAGGGCCGAGACCTGTAGGCTGTCAGTCGGTCTTTGTTTCTTTACAAACACAGAAATACCGAAAACAACAGTGATACACTTTGTTCTTATTCCTGTGGAGTAGCTTATTATTATGTACTGAATTTGACAATAATAAATATAACTCTATAGACATTTACAATTACAATGGTTATTGATACAAAATGTAGATTATCAGAATGATTCCTATTTTACACCGATGTATTCCTTCATATAATAATAGACACACGGGCTTTGGACTTTATGTAGCAAAGCAAACGTCATTAGCAGCAGGGCTAGCATGGAGCGTGGCTAGCTAGCATGGAGCATAGCTAACAAGGAGCATAGCTAGCATTGAGCGTAGCTAGCATGGAGCGTAGCTAGCTGGCCTGGAGCGTGGCTAGCATGGAGCGTGGCTAGCATGGAGCGTGACTAGCATGGCGCTTGGCTGGCTAGCATGGCGCGTGGCTAGCATGGAGCGTAGCTAGCTGGCCTGGAGCGTGGCTAGCATGGAGCATGGCTAGCATGAAGCGTAGCTAGCATGGAGCGTGGCTAGCATGGAGTGTGGCTAGTATGGACCATGGCTAGCATGGAGCAGGGCTAGCATGTAGCGTGGCTAGCATGGAGCGTGGGTAGCATTGAGCGTGACTAGCATGGAGCTTGGGTAGCACGAAGTGTGGCTAGCATGTAGCTTGGGTAGCATGAAGTGTGGCTAGCATGGAGCGTGGGTAGCATTGAGCGTGACTAGCATGGAGCTTGGGTAGCACGAAGTGTGGCTAGCATGTAGCTTGGGTAGCATGAAGTGTGGCTAGCATGGAGCGTGGGTAGCATTGAGCGTGACTAGCATGGAGCTTGGGTAGCACGAAGTGTGGCTAGCATGTAGCTTGGGTAGCATGAAGTGTGGCTAGCATGGAGCGTGGGTAGCATTGAGCGTGACTAGCATGGAGCTTGGGTAGCACGAAGTGTGGCTAGCATGTAGCTTGGGTAGCATGAAGTGTGGCTAGCATGGAGCGTGGGTAGCATTGAGCGTGACTAGCATGGAGCTTGGGTAGCACGAAGTGTGACTAGCATGGAGCTTGGGTAGCACGAAGTGTGGCTAGCATGGAGCTTGGGTAGCATGGAGCTCGGGTAGCTCCTAAGCGCAGCGCGGCGTCGTTGTGAAGACGGATGCCTGGTCATCCAGACGCACCGCTGCCACTCAGAGCTGACAGCGTTTGCCTAACGACAGACAACAGTGGGACATGGGGGGGGGGGGGGGGGGGGAAGAGTGAGTCACGTCCCGGAAAAGACGGGACGTGACTCACGGCTCCGATCGTGTCGGAGCGAGACCTTGAGCAGCTGAGCGGTATCATCGGTGTGTGTGTGTGTGTGTGTGTGTGTGGTGTGTGTGTGAGAGAGACACACCCCCAGCCTCATCAGTGGCGGGCGCTGATCGGCTCTAACGACCTGAAAAGCCACGCCTCCGGTCTGCGCCTCCGCTGCCTCCGGAGGCGCAGACCGGAGCGTTTAATCCGGACCGCCGAGTAAACCGCCGGCGCGTCGGTGTCCGTGCTTTATTTTGTCTGAGGTGCACAGATTCGGCGGTTTGCGAGTTGTTTTTTTTTTTGCCTCCGTCTTACTCACACACGCCGTTACGCTGCAGAATGCACACACACACACACACGCGCGCGCCAGTATAAACCGCTACTTCTGATTGCTCCGCGTGCCAAAGTTCACCAACAGCACAGTCGGTTGAGCCGCTAATAGAGCCCACACGCTCGCGGGCAATAACAGCCCCCTAACGGAGGCCTTGTGCATTATGCGTTCAGAGTCCCCGCGCACGCACGCGCACGCACACACGCACACGCACACACACAATGCACGTCTTGGAGCACTTTGGCGAAGATGTACGAGGCCTTTCATGTCAATAGTATTGATATAGCGCCACCGTAGGAAGCATTTGCCATTAGCATTACCCTGCAGCCAGTCCGCAGCCATTTGTCTGATGCGCAAATGACTGAGATGCCTGAGTGCTTCTCTGATGATGATGATGATGATGATGATGATGATGCCGTTGGGCTCTTTCGGTTATAGCCGCTCCTCCGTCTGCACAAACGCGTGCTGCGTGTGCTGCAACGCACGGCTGGCCACAGTCACCGGCTTCCGTACGTCTTGACTCTCCACGGCACGGTATTCGTTCGTCAGGGACTTCGGCACTGGCGACGATTGGCTGGATGCGCTATGGGCCGAGCTACCAAACTTCTGGTTCTGCCGACATGCGTTATTGACTCTTTGACCATTGAGTTACGTCGTGTATACCATGCGTTGGTTTGCATTGGTCGGGAAATGCCCGACCTTTTCACCTGACTTATTTTATCGCTCTTTCATGGTTTCAGTTGAATTATCGGTTAATGAATTCTAAAATCAATCTTAACCAATGTATGCAGTGATTTGAGGTATAGGATAATGTAACGTATGGATTTAAATTGATTCATCTATGTATGCTTTGTAGTAGAGTAGAGTAAAATTGTTTTAATGTTAACATCAAAAAGGTCTCATCATTATTCATGTATTCTTCCAAATCCATGTTATGTATCCCAGTCTATTCCATTTACGCTGATACAACGCCAATACAAGCGGATGAATGCATGTAACAGTGAACCAACCAGCCTAGCACTGCTGCAGTGTCGGCCAGTTAGACTGACACCAGGGGTTGATCCGATCGGTTGTTCTGTGCTCTGTTGTTCTGTGCAGAATCTGATTCCCGGACGGTGAGTAGCGCTTGCTTTGCGTTTGGTTTGAGGTTTGAGTTTGTTTGGCGTTCGATTGTGTCCACCTTGCCTTTGTCGTTTGTTTTTGGTTTTTTTCTCTTGACAAAATCGGTTCAAATGGAGCTGGAGATTGTATTTAATATCATACACTAGGGCTGGGCAATAGTTCAATACCATCGTTTATCGTCTTTGAATTGTATTATATCATCATGGAAGGACGATATAGACTTGGCGTGATACCCAGTTTTAAAATGTTAAAATGATCAAGGTTTTAAATGGAAAACTAGTTTTAGCATACCATACACTACATTTCCATATACTTCAATGTAATGACCCTGAGTGAGACTGTTAAGAATGGTATTTTGAATTCATCGTATACAATTCCCCATAATTATCGTGATAATACATTTTTCCATATTGCCCAGCCCTATCAATCACTAATAATCTGATACCCCTTACTAAAGAGAAATGTCTTGGGAAATATGGTTCGATTCATTTGAGAGTGTCTTGACCTTATTAACACCTCACTTTCCAATCTAATCAAATTAATGTGGCTTTACAATAGCAAGCATCATTTCCTTACACCTTGATCAAAGTGTTGATCTTTTGATCGTTTGTACGAAGTTCTGTCCTCCCTGCAGTGAGACTAACCCCGTGGCTGTCTCTCTGGCCCGTCACCTCCGTCGTGCATTTGCTGCGATGGAGCCCAGCTGCAGGCCCGTCTGTGTTCCTCGCATAATAGTACTCAGACAGAGAGTCAGGCGGAGGGACAGAGATATAATAATAATAATATGTATGAACTCCTCCTCGGACTCTAGCGGCACCTCATCGTCAAACTGTCCAGTCAAACACTACACGAAGGAAAGCTTAGAGGAGAGGGTCATCAGAATGCGAGGAGACAAAAGGGAGACCTATGTGAGACAATGATGACAATAATGGTCCACTTTATTGATGGACAAAGAAGGACATTAAAACACACATTAAGACACATGTGAACGTCTTGTTTCATAAAGACGGACAGAACAACCATCTCTACTGTTTCAGCAGCTTTAACAAATGTTGTAGTCCACGATACATTTCTCTGCTAATAGAAACGGCAAGATGGCAAACGGCAAGACGTGTGTGCGTGCGTGCGTGCGTGTGCACTATTCTTGGACAGAATAAACCCAGCTGGGGTCAAAAGAGAACACACACACACACACACACACACACACGATACACTGACATCCATCTCTATGTCACGTTATTACAGTATGTCACTGTATTTGAAATCCACCCAATGCTGTACAAGTTCAAAAACATAATGACCTCCTACACGCACGCACACACGCACACACACACACACACACACTCTAATGGCAGGCCTAGAGTCTGTGTCAACCCTTGCGGGTGAGTTCACACCGAAGTGTCATTATGGCACATGCACCATAGTTATTAGGGCCGTAAGCTAGACGAGAGAACCACTCTATGTCAAGTTGCGTTTGTGTGTGCGTTAGGGTTTTCATGTGTGTGCATTCTGAAAAGTTGTTAACAAAATGACAAGCTGTACTTTCGAGAGAAAGAGAGAGAGAGGGAGAGGGAGAGGGAGAGGGAGGGAGAGAAAATCTCAAATAAGGTTTCTGTGCTGCTGGCTTTCCTCTGCTCAGATCAATACTGACATATCAGTACAATTAAGCTGCACACATCCAGCAGAGCTCACTGCTGCTGCTGCTGCTGCTAAGAGGCCCACAGGAGGTCTGCCTGGGTCTGCACTGTGGTACCACAACACATATGTAGGCTAATGGACACCCTTTGCAAACAACACACACACACACACGTGAAACAAGCTGGTAACATCTGATTCATGAAAACATGCAGTTTTTTTGGCCGCCTGTCCAGTGTGTCCACACGAAAATGGCATTTTCGGTCACTGAAGGGTGGAGATTTTTTCGTGTGGACCTGATATTTTTGAAAGCTGTGACGACATGACCTGCATTTGCCATGGATTGCTGTAACACGTTTAATGGAGTGGGAAAAATGCGTTTTCAAAGATATTCGCCATTAGAAGCCATTTCAAAATCTCCCCTCCAGTGACACCTCAAGTGGGAGTGTCCACCCAGATGTATGACGGATAGATAAGCCTACCAGTTGGTACAATCCACACCGGGTAGGCTGGTAGACCGATAGTCGTTGTACATCTGGGTCGACACTCCCACTTGTGATGTCACTAGAGGGGAGATTTCGAAGTGGTTTGGTAGCTCATGTCCTACCGAGCTGTAAATGTGTCTTTCTTTACATCACCCCGTCGGGGGTTTATTTTGCAATAATGACTTGCGGGCTGGTCATTATCCCGCTTATTACACGGCTACTTAGTAAAGAAATCAATAATTTGACACAAAATATACTAAAAAACATTTATTTTATTGATTAACAATGATTTTATTGCTTTCGCAAAAAAAAAAAATCTGTTGGATTCTACGGTTGGAGAACTGCGTCCATAGCAACGGTCTGCTATTCGTAGCAGCGGACCGCTATTCGGAACTAACAGACCGTAGAATAGCGTTATTGACCAATCAGAATCGAGTATTCACCAAAGCCGCGTAATAAGTGAACATAACATTACAACTTGGGCTACGACCATGAGGAGCTGTGCACTTCAGTCCAGGCAGTACATGTCCAGACACTTTGATGTATGTTTAACATCAAGATTTAGTCCCGCTTTTATCTGCACCCCGAAGAACGATAGTCGGCCCGCTTGCTTTTGAAAGATGGTAATCTTTTCTCTTTGGTTTCTCCGGAGGGAACACCAAATGTATTTAACCCTTCTCGTGGCCCAGATTAATCAGCATTTAATATGAATTCCTAACACGGCCAAGGAAACCCCCACCATGTCCTCGGTAAAGGCCTCCAGACACAAACTATCTAATCATATCCAACTCGTCTGAACTGTAATTTTCCGAGGCCGGGCCCTTCCCATGTTGGCGATACCGTGCGTGTGCATGTGCACGTGTGCGTCGGAGAAGCAATTGGAAAATGTCAGCGCTGAGTCATGGCTGAGTGGACATGACAGGATATGATGCAAAAGGTGAACATATGAAAGATGGGAATCTGCATGACTCTGCCTTCATTTACTCCAATGAAGACCTTTTGATGATCCATTGCTGCTGTCTGACCGCGGTTATTGTTATAGAACTACGTGGGATGCAAATGGGTTAAGGCGTCCTCTTTGCTGTGGGGCTGATTTGGGTCACGTTGGGATCAGAGTTAAGTCGCGGACCACGATGAACGCTCTTTTTCCCCCCCGTGACATTCGATGGTAACCAAGCTGAGATGCAAGATGTCAGCATAGCCAAACCGCCCTTTGGTTTCCACGCCGACTGCCGTCCCACACTCGGTTCGGAGACCGCGGGTTTAACCTAATCTGCTTTGAGCGTTCCCAGACACTGGCAGGAGGACCGGAAACGGCAGAGCAGGGAAACTAATGGCGTTTTAAAAGCACTGCCTCCCCCCTTCCCTGCCCTGCGACCTAATGTCGTTGTGGTGTCTTGTAATAACATGAGGGCTATTTATTTATTTGAGGTCTGTTTACCGCTTGCTTTGGTTGTTTTTGCTCCCCGTCTACAACATCCTAAGTAGTTATTAGGGCTGAACAATATGGTAAATAAAAAATCATGTTGAGATTATGTTGACAGATATTGCGATATGATTCACTATTAGTGGGTGGGAATAATCATTTTTGCATCACAATTTTCATTTTCTCCAAACAAACATGTTTTCTTACATCTGGAGAAAACAATGTGTAGGCCAGGGCATCTCTGCAGCACCACAGTACTTCATTTATAATGGTGTTATTAATGTACATTTACACATTTTACCCTTAGCAAAAAATTGCAGCTCCTGCGATTTGGATATTGCACTTGGCCATATTGCGGTTTTGCTAATATTTCGATTAATTGTTCAGCGCTAGTAGTTATGCACACAGACATTGGAAACAGATGAAATAATAACATTACCACATTTAATATGGATTTGTTTCTCCATTCTCTCTTTCCCGGGCTACTTTCCTCGTCGCTCTCTCTCGCTTAATGTCGTCCATGTTGAGGAAAAATACGTTCAGAGGCACAAATCCATCTATGAAACTTTGTATTTGGTTGATATAAGTAGATGTGAAGATGAAAGTGCACTAGTTTTATTTAGAGTTATTTTTGTGTATTAAACATATTAGTCTGTCCACATACACAGAGGTCATATTATTTCTCGATTCACCACTACTGCATGGACCAAACTTCAATAATCATATAATAATGAATGCATTAGTTTATCCAAAAGACTAAACTATTGGTGACAGCTGCATATTATGTGTATCCATATGCAATAGGACTAAAAAATGGAGCTTATTTAATATGTTGTTTAACACTTTTCAGTATATTTTCCTTACCATACTATGTGAATTATGTAACTGTCATTGACTTTTATTGAATTATAATTGCATTGTTAAAATACATCATATAGCATTCAGCACTTTAAGCCACTCTCACAATAAAATTGTGCTGTAATAAAACGGTTTCTCTATTGTTGCTTGTGTTACAGAAAATGCTCGAAGCCCCAGTTCAGTAAGCGTGGCCGATGAGGAGGGAGCCGTCGCGCCAATACTGATCAAGCCGGAAGAAGCACTACCAATCAAAATGTTTGTTTACACCGCCATTTCCCAGAAGCTGGCCGCCCCATGTATACTGTAAGAAAAGAAAGAGTTGTCAAAAGAAGTTATTCTTTTTATTTTAATATATATATCAGCTTTTTGCTCTTTTTGAGGTTAGGTTCAGGTGTGTGGTATAATAAATGCTCAGTATTAGTGTTGAAGTCTATGTTAGGGTGAGGGTTAATCTATCTTATTCTGATGAGCAATTGAAGAAAAAGACTGGTGTTCAAATCTCTTGCTGTATAACATAAGTTATTGCAATAGTCAATAGATTGAATGTACTTTAACTGAGCATTATTGAGGGCAATACAATATTTACGTGAAGTGTTACACTTGAGGCCAATGGGAAAGGTTAAAAGCTGAGAAAAGTTAATGCTTTTTATAAGTTTTACGGTTATGCCCCCTTTGGCCCAAGGTATAGCAATTATTCATTTTGTATCCAACACGGTTTTCTAAAATGTATGTTTGTCAAGATTGAATATGAAATTATGAAATTATCAACAGTCAGTATCCACGCCACTTCAGCACACGCACACTAATCATTTACTAACCACATTGCTGTTATACTTTGGCATACTTACTGTAGCTCATACTGAATTATGATTTCCAACATTTATAGTTTAGTTTCTACAGGATTGACTGTAGAAACTTTTGAATTGGGACTGTAGCACATCACTTCATTAGTACAGCAACAGTAGAAAACCTCATTAAACAAAACCTACCACTGAAGTGTTTTGTATGTTATTTCACATGCAGGGTGTTGTAGCCGTAGGATCGATGATACTGTATCGGGTCAACGTAGGTTTCTGTCACAGTTTTGTTACATTGCTACCGCTTCTCCAGTCTGAGAATATACTGCAATGGTAAAAGCTGAGATCACAGCATATACGGTGCCTTGAAATGCGACGCGTCTACTTTTGTTATATAAACCACAGGCATTTGCTATTGTACCAAATATATTGAAAATGAATTTGGGCTACGGTAGAATCAAATATTTGTTCTCAGTCTACCCTGCTGCTCTGGAATAATAAAAAAATGGACAAGGATTTAAACATTGTTTTCATCTTTTTTTTTTCCCATTCATATATTAGGCAACATTGAGTGTTGAGGTATTGACCCTGAAGAAGTCCCTTAGAAGGTGCTGTAGGTACGATTTAAGAGCTACATGATTTATTACAAATGCCATAATCAACCACAGAGCACGTGAGTGAAACAATAAGGCGCCTGCCTCTGTATGAGACCATTTATATTTTAGACCGCTCCCGGCACATTTATGACCAATCAGGGCATCTCTTCCCTGATTGGTTCGGGGGAACCCATCTTGCCTGTCAATCACCTGTGCGTGAATGAAACACTTCTCAATGGCGGAGAAACCTCGGGAGCGAGCAGAGAGGGAGGGGACGTTTCTTTGGGTCGTTTATTTTCTAAATCTGCTATTTTCTGCTCTCTTTACAACTCTCAAATCTTACCCATACTGCACCTTTAAGTTTCTGTTTTCTGCACGTTGCGCTTTCAAGTGAAAAACTGAAATCCATCGTCATTATATTTCAGTGTGTCACTTCAGAAAAGGTCAGCGGCATTTGGGACTTTCCTCTCTCCGTGTGTGTGTGTGTGTGTGTGTGTGTGTGTGATTAGGTGGGCCAGTGGCGTGAGATTGACATGTGAGTATGCCATGTTAGTGAAGGAGGTCAACCTCTCCGGTTTCAGGTAGCTAGCTCGTGGATCACCGCTGACTGGCTGTCAGCGCCGTGTGCAGGATTGAGTATAGTGGGGCTCCGGTGCGGACCCCTGCCACACGGAGTAGATGGAGCCTGGTTGCCTTCCTCTGCCCAACTATACTGGTGCACACGTGTGCGCGATTGGACGTTGTTTGGTGGGCGGGGCTTAGGGCAGGGGGACGTTTTTTTCAAATTCTTGTCGGTTAGTGGGATTTTCTCTAAACCCTGCCTGCTGCTCCTTTAATGTTGGGATATTGTAATAATGACATGTGTAAGACTATGACTACCTTTATCTACCTGTATCAAGCGTCCTAGCCGAAGCCCTTTTCTAGGCCGCTGGAAAGAAAAAGGCATCACACGATATTATGAGACAGAGTTTTCCACATTTTATTTTGAAGATTACCATAGCTATATGTAACGTTTGACAACAGGTATCAACTACAGAATAATACACTGAAGAATTCTGTCATTTCAAAACTCAATGTTTTTTTTTCTTGTAATCTTTCTTTCGGTTTTAGACAGCAGAGTGATGTTTTGGTCCAGTTACATTATTTCTGTGGGTGATCCCAACCCGACCCTCTCCATCATCCTCCTCTAGTATACTATGTGTTCTGGTTGGGGGGGGGGGGGGGGGGGGAAGGGTAGCAATGATGTCAAACATTGAAACACATGCACATGTCATTCAACTGGATACAGCTCGAGAAGGACGACGCTCAAGACACTCGACGTTATGAATAGTGAGTCCTGTCCTTGTTTTGTCTTTTTTTTTCTTCTTCTGTTTTTGTTTTCATCATCTCACGCATGGTTTTGTTTTACTCTTCTTCGGTGACACCCATAGTACTATTTAGAATAAGGCTATATATGACTGTACAGCTGGTGCACCAAAAGGCTCACGCTGCTGTTCCTAGATAAAAGAGCACCAAATGTACAATTGTATTTACAAACTTTTCTTTTTTGTTTCGCAAACTCAAACAAACTGCAACAACTGAAACCTTTAAAAGATAGCTTTCTCTCTCTTTATCTACTTCTCAGTCCGATGTGGCCATTCTAGAGGCTGCACAGGTTTGAAATATACAATAAAAAAACGGAAAGAAAAGAAAAATGTCTATATACATATAGCTGCAACTTACTGTATAGCTTATTGCCAATGCCCTTAAACGGATATTCCCACATGTCCTGTCTCCGGGTCTTTCTGCCTATGATTTGTTCTGACAATCATTTAAAGGCCCGGCCCTTTTTTTTTCTTTTTTCTTTAAACTATGTCGTCATGATCCTATGCTTGTATAATAGAGGAGGTGTTTGTTTTGTTAATCCATTTTTTTTAATAAGATTATCAGGGAAAACACGCACGCCATCTCTCTCACACGCACACACACACACCAATGTTATGCAAATAGGCATCAACTGACCGAAAGGACCCACATAAACAGTATTTTTCAAACAGCAGATATATATCGCTCAGAAGTCAGAAGTTGAAAAATAAACCTTTGTATTCAACATATATACATCATCAACAAACCCACTAATATATATATATATATATATATATATATATATATATATATATATATATATATATATATATATATTAAAAAAAAGCTAAATTAAAAAGCTTGTCTCAAGTCTGGTCAGCATTGCAACACAAAGTTGACGCATTCAAACCCGTGATCGGTTGGAGTGCGCAACTGAACTGGCTCAATCCTAATACAACGCTATCTTTACGGTTGTAATAAGACAAAGATGAACATTACGAACATATTGGTATTCAAATTGCTATTCTTACCGTTTATTTCCATGGGAACCTATTTTTTCTCTTTAAGGGGGCAACATTTTGTACCTAAAGGTAATCACTATTTAGTAAAATCAATAAAAAATCTGCCAACACTGGCCGCTGCTCAAACACTCGCTCGCACATCTCAGGAGGGAAACGTAAATGAAAATACTAAAAAAAAAAAAGGCTAAAATACATGGTCAGAGGTGCTAAACAAAAATGTAAAACCTGAACATGGTACAGAGTAAAGAGACGGCGTCTGTGTGTCTCGCGCTTGGCACCGCATTTGTAGTCATGACAACAGTATAATTTGCTACAGTGTCCTCCGCCATCCTCCATAGTGAGGACTCAAAATGCACCTGGATGGATGAAGCATACATTCCCTTTTGCCATCTGGCGCTTGAAGTTTGTCGTCTGGAGAGCAGCACTTCAGAACAACCACTGCCAGGGGTTTTTGGGACGAGGGAGATTTGATTTCGCTATGGGCCGGGGGGGTTGTTGTCGTCGGGTTTTTTTTAGTTTTTTTTTTAGAAAACACAATCAACTTTTAATTCTGTACATTTTCAAAAACAAAACAAAAACAAAAACAAGAAAAAAACGTGAAGTACATAAAAACAGATTGTCAAAGTGCACCGTGGGAGATATAACGCGGTCGGGTGTAAACTAAAGCTGTCCAGTTTAAAAATAAAAATAAAATCGCGTGGTCACGCAAACAAATACCCAACATTGATACCTTGACACGCGTGTGTTGTCTCTAAACAGTGTACGTCTGAAGACCTTTGGCTTGGTGTCGTTTCTGGTCGATGGCTGATTTTCTTAAGGATATTACTAGGTAGTAGCAGTAGTAGTAGTAGTAGTAGTAGACTTATGGGCGTTAAAATGGAAGAAGAAAACATCAGACAAAGAATGGGTGGAAAAAAAAACAACAACAACACAAACCTCTCCATTTGTATCACAACACAACCGACCTCCTGCAGGACAGCTGTTGGTTCCTTGTTCAGTGCTTGTTGTCTTATTTAGCGACAGTCTTCGACAAAACACACCGCCGTTTTTTGGACACGTTCCCAAAACAGTGCTTCCCGAAAAACACATCCAGCTCCATAACCCCATGAAATAAAAACAAAAAGACACCATCCGCCACATCGTTGCCTCGTAAGCGACGGAAAATGCACAAAAGGAACTTCATTGAACGCAGTGAAAAAGCCATCCGTCGTGCAGTTAGGGAGCGGGAAAAAAAACGACACGTGCACAAACGCACACACATTAAAAACACATTCCAAGCAACACACACCTCGTATGTACGCACACACACACACACACACATAGACCCATACCCATTAGGGAAAGCCATAGACAGGAAAAGTCGACGATGAGGTAAAGCGATGCTGTGACTAGCGAGGACTAGACCAGAAGGCAGGCTGTGATGTCACTAAGCGATGAGGCGCTGTTTAGTCATGTGACTGCTACGGGCAAAAATCACATGCGAGGTTGGGGGTCGGACAAATTCTTGCAGAGCATTTTCTGTACTTTTTAAGAAAAATAAATCAATAGTATATATGGAGAGACCACTGGAGCATAAAGAAGGGACCTCTGCAATGTTTTGGAATGGGACGTGTAAAAATAGCTTTTAGTTTACAGGGGATGAGGGCAATAAAAAAAGACATACAAACAATACAACAGATAAGAAAGAGGAGTGGATCACCAGACCAGAGAGTGAAGCAATATGGAGCCAATGGGGTATTTGGTTGGACCGCGGCCCAGCGAAGGACTGTGTTACTAATGGTGTGGGGGGAGGAAGGAAGAGAGAGGGGGGGGGGGGGGGGGGGGGATTTGTATTTTAGATGACCTGGCAACAGCTGGGCGGAGCCACGGCTGTACAGAGCAGACCGTCCCGGGACCCCGCGCCCCGCTGGATGTTGACCGAGATGGTCTTCTCACACAGAGGTAGTTGGAGCACGCCGTTCTTCAGCCCGTGGTGGCGGTCCCTGGTCCCGCCGCCGCCCGCCGCCGCCGTCTTGCGTTGGGCGTGCGTGGCGCGAGGCGGCGGCGGGACGGCGGTGGGCAGCGTTATGGTGTCCAGGCTCCCGTTGGAGCCCACGCACAACTTCCAGCTCGACCTCTCCTGGATTTTGCCGCTCCCCCGGGGCTCTATGATGTAGCGGCCGCCGCCGCCGCCGCCGCCTCCTCCGCCCCGCCCCGCGCGCCCCCCGCGGTGCTGCTGCAGCTGGGAGCTGAGACACAGGCTCATCAGCTTCAGGCTCTCCACCAGCTCTGTGCCGCGGGACGAGGCGCGGGACGGCCGCGACGACCCGTGGACGACTGGCGTGGGATTGGTGGCGGTGCCGCCGCCGCCGCCTCCGCTGCTGCTGTTGTTGTTGCAACAGCTGGAGGGGCTGCCTTGTCCTTTACCCCCACCGCCACCGCCGCCGCCGGGGGGACTCCCGGGGTCCGGGCCGGAGGAGCCGTTGCCTTCCGAGGGGGGCTTGCCTTGTCCTGAGCTACTGCCGCTTCCGCCTCCGCTTCCACCGCCTCCTCCGCCGGGACCGCCCCCGTTGCCCCCCGAGCTCCCGGGCGGCCCCTCACTGCTGTCTCGTCGGTTCCAGCTGTAGCTGAAGCCAGAGTCCTTATCCAGGCGTCGGCGGTGGCTCTCCGAGTCGTCGTCGCTGGTCTCCGAGCTGGAGCAGGACGAGCCCCGGCCCTGGCTCTTGCGGCGGTGGTAGCGCTTGTGCGTGGAGCCCGGCGGCGATGACGCGGTGCCGCTGCCGCTGCCGCCGCCGCCGGCGGTGGGCGAGGTGACGGCCGCCGGCGAGGTGGAGGTGGTGGCGGTGGTGGAGGTGACGGCGGTGGCGGGGATGCCCGCCAGGTGCATCTTGAGGCGGCTGAGTTTGGGCGGCAGGCCCTCGTCCGTGTCCGGGTCGTCGTCCGACTCGCCCTCCTCCTCGAAGATCTGGTTGAGCACCGGCGCGCTCTTCCGGGACGTCAGGCGGTTGGTGATGGAGGGGGGCTTGCGTCGTAGGACCACCTGCGCGGGCAGGGGGGCCGAATCCTGCTCATCCTCCTCCTCCTCGTCCTCCTCCACCCTGCGATGGGAGACCCGTATCAGATGACTGTTAGTAGGGCTGGGCGATATGGCCAAAGTCTTCTATCCCGATATAGCTCATTTAATATCTAGTTAACGATATGTACCACGATATAAATAACCACATGGTAAAGCCTACTTGTGTGAATTAAATACTTGACTTTACTGTAATGCAGCCTTTAAAACCAGGAAAAGACAACACTCGACGATCTGAGACGATATAACATCGATATGTTTCCCAGCCCTAACTGTTAGTTCAGCGCATTTAGATTTTTATTTTTTTAAGGAACAACACGATCGTTAATCCAAATGCTCGTTCATCAATAATAATGAGTCATGGCACATCTCCATTAATAATGCAGCGCATACATAGTGGAGTACTACGCTTTCAATAATTCACGTACACAATACTTTTAAAGAGTTAATACCCCTCATAAATCAGTGAGGGTTAGACTGTTGAAGTGTACGCTCAAGGACACCTCGGCACTATTAGCAAAGAGAAGGCTTGAATCGGCAGATTAAAACCCTGAAATCGTAGAAGACAACCAGAAAACTGACCTGAATAGGCAGGTCCTCTGCTTGGGGGCCAATGTCGCTGGGGCCCGATGGGATCCTGAGCTAGAGGCGGGGGCTGAGGAAACTGCACATGCTCCCTGGAGGATGGGGGGGGGGGAAGAGAGAGAGAGAGAGAGAGAGAGAGAGAGAGAGAGAGAGAGAGAGAGAGAGAGAGAGAGAGAGAGAGAGAGAGAGAGAGAGAGAGAGAGAGTTAAAGAGATAAACAGGGGGAGAAAGAGAGAGAGATCCAGCCAGAATAACAAAAATGAAAACCAGAACTTCAAATATTTGTGTTTTGCCATTATTCAATTTTTTTCGCCCAGTGATAATGTGTTCTTAGCGCTGTAGCAGAACTACCACCTGCGACACGGAGTCCTTCTCCAGGTGAACTTTTGCTGTAAGTGAACCAGGTTACCTGTGCCGAGTCGGTGACAGTGAGCTCCTCCCTGCGGCCCAGCTCCAAGGGCTTGGAGGCCCGGTGTCCGTTGAGCAAGTTCTCTGCGCTGCGTGCCGGGGACTGGGGCCCGCCGGCGTGGGACATGGAGGAGGACGCCAGGCTGTCCTCGATGTCCTGGTGCATGTCCACCCGGCTCGGCCACGACTGCCTGCACAGCGACAAAGAGCATGGTGTGGGGTGGGGGGGGGGTGCGGGGACTGAGATTAGCTTTTAGCTTGTAAACATTTTAAAGCTAAGGGCTAATGTACTGTTGATTCTGTTGGGCGGGATACATTGTTATAAATTGTAAACTAGGGCTGGGCGATATGGCCAAAATCTATTTCTATCCCGATATCATGATATAGCATGTTTTCTGGTAATTCAATAAATACATAGTCAAATAACCACATGGTAAAGCCTACTTTTTTATACTCCTGTGTGAATTAAATACTTGTGAAATGAAAAGTATAGAGTATTTTCTCATGTGTTTCATCACTTTACTGTACTGCAGCCTTTGAAACCAGGAAAAGACAGCACTTATGCCATATCACGATATTACGATATCCAAAATCTAAGACGATATCCAGCCTCGTGTCACAATATCGACATAACATCGATATATTGCCCAGCCCTATTGTAAACCATGAATTGTTTGTACGATCCCGGCTTCACTTCACCTCATCTCAATACGTTTGTTGTAAAAGCCAAGTCAAATCTATCCCATCCTATTGGTCTAGTCCTGTCTATCCATTTAGATATCTCCTCATGTGACGTTACTCTGAGGAAGGCTAGGCTATTTATTATGCGTGTATGTGGTGCTTCATTTCACAATAACCATTGTCTTAAAGTAAAACCCGCCTCCAGTGCCTGAGTCTGTTAGCCAGTGACAGAGCAAGGCACCAATACAATGCCACAGCACATCAGGTGTGCGGGATAACAAACAGTCAAAGTCGATTAGTGTATTCTCCACAAGAGACAGGCGGCAAGTCGGCAAGTGCCAGTCAGTGTGAGCTGAATACCGCAACATCTCTGCTTATACTGCTGGTATTGTACTGGCAGACATGAAGCGATGAACTGAATCGGATATATATATATATATATATATATATATATATATATATATATATATATATATATATATAAATAAAAATAAGGAGGTATTTCCTTCCTGCAGATTGTCAATTTATGAAGCAACCTGGAGCTCCTCATGCAGTACGATTCCTGATTTGGTTGCAAGAATAGCTAGTGCTATCTGTGCCGATGACTCACACCTTAGAATCACACTTTGCACCAATATGAGTGACTTTAAAAGTGACTAGTCTACTGGAAACCAGCATTGAATACAAAAACACAGGAAAAACCCAAATGACTCAACATTACTATTGTTGTTTATTGTAGCCAAATGACACTCAACATCATCGCCAGGCGGATGGAAAAAAAAGGGGAAAAAAAGGGAAAAAAAACGACCGCACAGTACAAATATTTGTCGAGATCTTGGGCCGTGTGTTGATTGTGCGAGTGGAGTGGCGCTACCCAGTGTTGATGATGCAGCTCAGCAAACAGCCTCCCGGGAGCGCTCTGTTGAGACGGAAGATCTCCAAACAAACAGCGCGACGGAGCCCGTCGGTCCCCTGGCGCCGCCGCGGCCGCCGCTCACGTCACGCAGCCCAATTAGCCTCACGCTAGGCATCGCTGCGAGGCTAGGTCAGCGTGTGCTGCAGTCAAGTGCACAACCAAACCTCCCCGCCTAGTGCATGTGACGTATCGCGACATCGTGGGTTTCGGCTGTTTAAAACAGTTTGACACACGGTGGGGGCAGAACGCATTTCTTGGAAATTTTTATATCCAAAAATAAATGGAACCGCTCAACTTATTTAGCTCATGCCTGGTAGCTAGTACGTCAATGGGCTGTGTTTTAATCCGGTATGGGTTTACTCCCTTCTTCCTCCCCATTTTAGCTTCAACATTTTATTTACGTTTAAGGCATGTACGAGCTAGCTCCCTTAACACTGGACTTCTTTCCCACCTGCTCCCCTGTGTGTGCCAACTCTCCTGCTTAGCCTACCATATCTTGCATCGGCTAACTGAACTATAATACAACTGAAATGTTTTTGTGGGGCGGTAAGCAGGAAACGTTTGAAGCAGAAACAGTTTAATTATAGAGTGACGTATACTCTGTGGAATGTGTCATACTAAGGCTTTATGACTCAGTAGGTCCTTTTCCTGTCTTGTTTCCACGTGGTTCTCATTTTATTCAGCTTTAAATTAGCACCGAGTGGAGCAGCGGTGCACTCAGAAGCCTGTGTGTGTGTGTGTATGCGTGCGTGCATGTCTGTCTGTACACTACGCACATTTCCTCTACCATCTCCGCTATGCCCCGGGAAAGGAGCAGGACATATTTGTGTCAAGAAATGTTAAACAAATAACTCTCCCCGTGATTGTGTTTCTCTTTGTCCTCTGGGCTGTTCTGTCCTATCCTAAATGTTCACTGCACTGGTAATTGGTTTATCCATAACTCCTTTTTCTCTTCGTCTTTTCTTCTTCTTCTTTTCTTTATTATATTATTTAAGGCCAACTGAATAAAGGGCCAACTGAATAAAAACAGAAAAGAGAGAGTGCCTCCTCGTGTGAACCGTAGGTTCAGCTGGAGCGAGCGAGGTCTCCTGGAGCTGTGGACGGCGGTATTAAAAGTCCTGACGTCTGCGAGCGCTGGCTCAGCGGTCCTCATGGTGACGGAGGCCAACTATGCTCTCCTCAGCGCACCGGGACTCCCTGATCTGAATCTTTTCTTTTATGAACACATGGCGTCTGGAGCAGCCTTTAAAAGGTAAAGAAGTCTCTAAATTATCTGGGTTTAGTTACAGCTGATGGAAGGCAGGACGCTGTGCCACCGTGCTTTTTTTAAATGACTGTAACATGTGGATGCGCTGGACTGTGCTGAACAAAGGCCCACGCGCACAGCAAGAATGCGTCTGCTTTTATGAGACAGTGTGCAAGTATGTGTGTGTAGGGACATGTGTATACACGTTGCTCTGTGTGTGCGTGTGCATGTGTGCGTGTACCTGAACTGGGCCTTGTTGATGTTGCTGGGGCTGGAGGAGCGCGTGGGCACCTCCTTCTCCTGCTTCTCCCTGAGGATCCTCTCGGCCAGCAAGTAGTAGGTGGCCGTGATGTGGTTGTACTTGTTGGTCTCCAGGGCCCTGCGGCAACACACGCACACACACAGGCAATTAATATGGAGCACAGGGGGAAGTGAAGGGAGATAGGAGCACATGTGAGTGTGTGTGTGTGTGTGTGTGTGTGTATTATGTGAGTGGATGAGTGAGTGAGTTAGTATGTATGTATGTTTGTGAGTGCCTGCTCTGTGGTTTCGGCCAAGGGAGCGCCGCTTTAACGCGGTTACTCGTTGTGTGTCCTTCATGGGTGTTTTCCTTGAAGCAGACACGACGTCTATTGACAGATTTATAGGCGGAACCTGACGCCTTGTCCTAACAGGATGCCAGCGCCCGACTATCGTGTAACATCGGTCGCTCTCTGTCTCGAAGTATGCACTTCCGTTACGACATGTAAACAAACAACGTCTCAACTAAACCTCATTTCAACTAAATGAATCAGCCGTTCCTCCTCCCGTGACATGACATGTCCTACAGCATTTTCAACGCGAGCGACAGAAAGTAAATAGAAACGTCAAAACAACAAAAGTTCAGTGCACCACGATGCATTGCTTGCGGCCGGTTGGAACATTCCAACAGAAAACAAAGCGATTGAACCGATTTTGTCGCCGACGCTCGTTCGCGTCACATTCAGTTAGGACACGGTGGAGTTCAACAGACGCTTGCTTTAGGCATCGCCACAGAAACAAAGCGTTGTTTCACTACTACATTGCACGGGAGAGGGGAGGGGAAGGGAGGGGAGGAGAGGGACGGCATTGTAACACAAGGATTACTGTTCATCTGTGCGGCCGAAGGAGAAGATGTGTTCTCACACCTCCGGGCTCAGACTGGATTACAGAGATGACATGAGATAATGGCAATATTAGAGGTGGACAACGTTGGCATTATCGTGGAGGGAGGTTGTCTCTCTCTCTCTCTCTCTGTGTCTCTCTGTGTGTCTCTCTCTCTCTCTCTCTCTGTGTTTCTCTCTCTCTGTGTCTCTGTGTGTGTGTCTCTCTCTCTCTCTCTCTCTCTCTCCGTGTGTGTGTGTCTCTCCGTCTCTCTCTCTCTCTCTCCGTGTGTGTGTGTCTCTCCGTCTCTCTCTCTCTCTCTCCGTGTGTGTGTGTCTCTCCGTCTCTCTCTCTCTCTCTCTCTCCGTGTGTCTCTCTCTCTCTCTCTCTCTCTCTGAAAAATGATGTGTGTATGTGTGTATTTATGTATGTATGTATGTGAAAATTAAAGGAAAGTAATAATATGTATAAAGGTGAGAGAAAAAAACGACTAATGGGCTTGCCATAAACATACGTCATCTAAATTGTATAAATAAAAAATCACATGTCCGATGAAGCACATTAGTTGGTTCACACATACCATTATTGTACTGCCTGCTTAGACATAATGAATAGCCCACTAGGAACATGAAATTACACATATCCTCCACCGTTTCCAAGCAACACATTTAATTTAATCTGCTGTCACCAATTTTCCTATTCGTACACCCGACATGACACCTATAGATCTATAAAATCTTAACACTTCCTAGCATGTCAACATGTTGAAAAAACAATTAAATAATACATCAGAAATATATGACTGAAAATATAACATTACACCTAAGGTAACATTTAACATTACACCATAATAAGGTGCTGCGCATGCTAATACAGAAATGTCAGACATGTGACTCTATTAACTTCGATCACTAACAAAGAGATACCACGTATTAGTATTTGTCTACATAAAAATGTTATCCATAGGACCTTTAATAATACGAATAACAACAACAAAGGGAAAACTAATCAAATTCTCTAGAGCATCACCGACAGCTGTGTACACGGAAGGACTACATCTGTTGATGCACTTTGGGCATTGGCAGTAAAAAGGGATTTTCGCTCCATCACTGATCTCTTTACCATGTCTGGGTCTAAAGTTCATTAAATCTTACATAAAGATCTATTACACAAAAGTTTTCTCATGTAAAAATAAAATAAATAAAAAAGGTTGTCATTTACTTTTATTAAAGAATTAAAAAAATGATTAAGCTAATTGTTTGTTTGGATTTGATTCTATGGATGTTCATGTATATTTGTCAAGGGAGGGTAGTTAAACTTTTGTGGGGATCAGATCCCTGGTGTGCACCTGGTATGTGGCCCAAACCAATCTTACAAATTATACTAGCTGCCATTTAAAAAAAAAAACACACCACCACAAGCGCACCCACCACTGTTCACTAGCTCAGCAACCCACAACTATTAAGATGAAACGCCGCAGAAAATACAGCCAAGACGAACAGAACAGAGTCGGATGGCATTACTTCTTTAGCGTATCGATCTGGCTCCCCATCGCTCCTTGATCATCAACCACTTCCATTACACTTGGCCGGCACAATGGAAACGCCAAATGCCCACAATCCTTGTTCAAGTGTTTCATGGGATGTATTCCTGCTCCCGGGGTCACGAACAAGAGCTATACCATGCATTTTTTTAATTCACAAAGATTGAAGCTAGTTCTTCTATCTGGACGGATGATAAACCAAGGCAATGGATTACCACATAATTATGACTGCCGTCGTGCCTCTGCTAACCTGCCAATTCAAATTCAGTGTGAAAAATATTGGACCCTTTGTACCTGTATGTTGGCCCTTTACTGCAAAACTAAACCTAAAAGGATGAGATAGATACCCAACTTGCACACAGGCATGTCCCTAGTGACAATACCACGAGTTTCATCGACAGAAAACAACCACGCTAAAAAGGAAGAACCAAATTCTCCATTTTCAATGTGTTCAAAGCTCCAGCGTTTCTCTCAAAATGTTTATTTCCCCTCCAGCTTCTTCGTTCTCTCTGCACCCCGGGTGTCCCCATGGCGCGCTACAAGAACTCAGATGAGAGGCTGAAGGTGCGAAAGAAAGCAAACTTTAGATATTTTTTTCTCCTTTGCGCCGTGTGCCGTGGAATCCAACAGTTCTGCTGACTTCTGAGACGTTTTTGTGCGGGAAAAACGGTTTGCAAGTATAGCTTCGGGGGGGGGCGAATGTATTAACGGTGTGTCGGGTTTTGTGACGCAATGCAGTGTGTGACTAGAATAACACTTGATGGCACCGGTGTGTGTTCCTGTAGGTGTGTGTGTGTTTGTAGGTGTGTGTGTGCCTGTAGGTGTGTGTTCGTAGGTGTGTGTGTTCATAGATGTGCATCTGTAGGTGTGTGTGTGCTTGCAGGTGTGTGCTTGTAGGTAGGTGGGTTTGTAGGTGTGTGTGAGTTAGGGTTGTGCCGATAGACGATATCATCGTCCATCGTGATTGGCTGACCGACATCACGATGTAGCGCAACCATCGTGATGCCACGCCCCCCTCCCTGTCAAACACAAACCAATCCTAGTCTCCTCTATAGCCTAAAAACTTGGATTGCTCTGTAAATTATATTGAGAATATAACTAATGCATATGCTCTTTCAAATAACCTGCAACCCAGGGGTCGGGAACCTGAGGCTCCTTTGCTGACTGAGTAGGCTCTCCGACGATGCTGAGCTTTTTACCACCTTCCTAAAACGAATGATCATGTCAATGCATGGCATGATGTCAAATGCATTTCTAAATTAGTTATATAACTTGATCTAATACAGGGTAATTTAACCTCAGTCGGATCCGCAACTTCTCACGTAAATGTAATGGTCAACAGCGCAGCCGCGTTTCACAAAAATCGCACACGCATTGATCTCCAGCAGCTTCACATCCGAACTCCTGTTTTAGAGAATTTATTGAGCTCACCACCTTCTTCAAATTCACAGTCCACCCACACAAGTGCGCCCTGATTGAATCCCTTTGGTCATGAATCCCCGCTATTTATTTTGGAGAATTAATACGTTGCTGTCCTGAGCGTCCCATCAGCTGGAGAGAATCGCGCAGCTTGCGAGTGTAGCACAAATGGACCGAAATAATAAAAAAAAAACCTTCAAGCTCCGAATTCTTGGCCATGATGTCAAATTGAATGAAAGAATGAAGGTGCTTCTGTTAACACACATTTATTAAAACACAGAAGTCGTACCCTTTTTACCAACCAACGCCATTGCATCAACTGTTCTTGTGGAAGCGACTTTTTTTTTTTCTTTTTTTTTTTGTCTTACGTGCAACATATTGAAAAGCCCGGATGAGTAGGCCTAGGCTAATGAGTAGGGTTAGTACAATAACTGTATAGTTATTGTACTAACTAACTGTTTTTTATGGGTTTATTTTTGGCACACAAAAGGTCCGGCGGAGAGAGAAGTCCGGTGGGTCGGCGCTGGAAAGAGCGCGCGGCGCTTTGTGTGTCCACTGAATGACTCCACTATGTATAGTTTTTAAGTAGAAAAAAATATATATTTATAGTAAAAAGTATTATCGTAAAAAGTGGTCAAAACGACGATATCATCGTCAATCACGATGTTTTATGGTAATCATCGACGAGTGCCAATTTAGCGGACATCGCCCAACCCTAGTGTGAGTCTGTAGGTGGGTGTGAGTCTGTAGGTGTGTAGGTATGTGTGTCTGTAGGGGTGTGTCGGCTAGTGTGTGTGCCTGTAGGTGTGCGTGCCTGTCGGTGTGTGCCTGTCGGTGCGTGCCTTTAGGTGTGTGTGTGCCTGTCGGTGTGTGCCTGTCAGTGTTTGTGTGCCTGTCGCTGTGTGCGTGCCTGTTGCTGTGTGCGTGCCTGTCGCTGTGTGCGTGCCTGTCGCTGTATGCTTATAGGTGTGTGTTTGTAGGTGTGCGTGCCTGTCGCTGTGTGCGTGCCTGCTGGTGTATGCTTATAGGTGTGTGTTTGTAGGTGTGCGTGCCTGTCGGTGTGTGCGCGCCTGTCAGTGTGTGTGTGCACCCTCTACTCACTCCACGATGGCCTCGCGGTCGGCGATGTCTCCCAGCACCATGCGCTGGATAATGCTGTTGTGCTCCTCCTCCGACAGGTTCTTGTGGGAGACCAGCGGCGTGTTGTACTTGGTGGCCGGGGAGGGGTCCACCCCTTGGAGCCACGCATGGCCCTCGATCTCGTCCAGGGACGCCCGCCCCTTAGGGTCCCTCTGGAGCATATGGTCAATCAGGCTGTGGAGACAAGAGGGGCACGTCAAGGGGATGAGTGAGAAAGAAGAGAGGAGAGAGCCGTGCATCTAACGTCCCCACGTCCATGAAGAGTCAACGTGAGGTTTTTATCGCCTTAAAATAAAAGTACAAATTTCTTTTTTTTAAAATTCAGTTAAGATGTGCCACGGATGTGGAATCACAGATAGTCACAGCTTGGCTCCAGCAGCTTAAAATGACTCAGACAGAAAAATGTTTCAAATATACTGAGATCATGGTTTAATGGGATTAGGGAGGAAAGGAGATATGCAAAGAAGGCTACGTTGAACATTGAAAGACAAAATAAGCTGCAGCTGCACCCATCTAAAAGCAGACCATATGACCCCCTCCACTCCAAAATGTCTATCTACACGGTTCATTCGTCTGGAAGCATATTTTAGAACAGATAACACTCATTCTAGATGACACTCTAGTGTTTAGATAAGACTGCTTCTCGTTGATGGTGTGGGCGTATGAGCCCATTTTTAAGCTCGAAAATAGACCCTATCACAGGCCATTGGCCAATATGCCTATGTATGCAAATTGTCATCTTACCGCAAGCTGAAAGAGAGGTGGTGTGTTTACAATTTGAAAAGCCATTATGGAGCCATTTTCTGGTGGAAAAAACTTTAAGACAGCATGCAGGCATAATGAGCCAGACATGCAGGATATCAAATCCCAAATATATTCAGTTATTTTTGCCAGGCGAAATGGAGGAAATACAAGTGCCAGGGCAAGAGTTTGGATAAAAGTGAAAACGGAGCATTTCATTTGAAGTGTATTTTGCTGTCCGAGTCCGAGACAACTTTTGCCAAGGCTTCACAAGCTCAGTCTGCCGTTACATAACAAGAAATCTGGACTGAGGAAGGCACCAAACTTAAAGGGGTGAATAAAAAGTGTATTTATATTTAAAAAAAGTTTTATTTGCATTGAACAATTTGCATTATTTGCTTCCTGACAAAACAATCCTGCCGAGACAATGTTATTGACAATGTTCACATTATTCACACATCATCTATGGCCAAATGCTGGGACAAATAAAAACTTTTTTTTTTTAATCCCTTAAGGGTTAGAGACAAACCATCAGTCAGTCCAGTCGGTCCACCGGGGGATTCGAGCGAGAAGCCGGGCCCCCAGCCGAGGCACTAGCAGCATGACAGTAGGACTGGCAGGGGACAAAGGCGCTCCTCGGGAGGCAGCAGCGCGGGCAGGTCTATCTTGGCCCTGCCAGCCCGCTGATAAGCACTGGTCCCCGGCGCGTCCGCTTAGCCATCTAAAAAGGAATGGGCTTCCCTGCTTTACACTGCATTTAAATTCACACCCTCGGTGTGCCTTCTTTTGTGATGCGGTATAATTCACATACCCCCACCACCCCTCTGCTTCTAAACGGTCGTCTGTCTAAAGCCCTGATCACTCCCCAACCGTATTTATAGTTCACCAAGAACTGCCACTGCATCCTTCAGCCACAGTAGAATAGACACACAACACTACAACAAAGAGATCAACACAGTGAGTGAGTTATGAGTGTGCGTGAGTGAGTTATGAGTGTATGTGCGTACGCGTGTGTGCGTCCATGAGCAACTGCTCACATGGCAACACATGCACCTGAGCATTGTGCCAACACGGTTTACTGTAAGCATGATGACAATTGCAAGACCGATAACTTACGTATGTTGGCAAATATGAAAATAATTACTATTTTGCAGCAATTCCAAAGTAGGGCAACAATTATCGAACTTCCAACAGCTCCAGCTCCTCAATGCGGGGTTTCCAAATTAACCACAACACAAATTAGGCCTACATGAACCACAGTATTTATCTCAATATGACCATATAGGACGACGTAGAGCTAGTACCATAAAATCGACCCAAATCAATTATACTTGTTTCAGAGATATTGACGCATTCTGTTCCAAAAACTACATTCAAATCATTATTTGAACCCACATTATCAATGAACAATCGTCTTTATAATCGTGATCTCAATCTCGACCCAGATAACCGTGATGAATGTTTTTCTAGTACAACGACGTACGTTCACATGCGCTTATTTATTCGCGCGGAGCACACGTTTAGTTGCGTTTAGTAAGACAAGATGGACACACAAAGGCTGATGAAATGGGGACGATGACCAAAGCGGGGCAAACGACATTGTAAAAAAAGTGTGTGGGTGGGTTTTTTGTATGTATAAGAGAAAGAGCGAGAAAGCGAGAGAGTGAGATAGTGCTAGAGAGCGGGAGAAAAAGGAGAAGGGAGAGGCGAGAGACAGAGATAGACGGTGTGAGAAGTGTGCGTGTGTTTACATAGGTACAGTAATGAAAGGAAGCAAGGCTAAAGAACATCGTGTTCTACTCTCATTGCGTTGGCTTCACATCCATTGGCCCGCATAGCCACCGTCCGCGGCCGTGGGTCACACTGCTAGGGGAGAGCGAAGTGGGAGAGAGGGAGAGAAAGAGGGAAACAAGAGAGATCGAAATAGAGAGGAGGTTGGGGAGCGGGGGGGGGGGGGGGGGGGGGGGGGGTGTTGGCGTGTGTTTTTGCATGTATTCCGAGAATAATCCTTAATTATCATACAAATTAAAGCAAAAACACACAAAGCTCAGAATAGTAAAAGGATGGCGAATGGGTCGGGTGCTAAAAAGCGCCGGGAAATAATTAATATTTTTTGCAGCGTGTAAATGTCATTTACAGCTCTTGCACCAAACACAATGAAAGAGAAGTAGAGATAAACACGGACAGACAGAGACGACGGACAGCGCAAGCAAATTGCAGTGATGGAAAATTTGGGATAATGTGAATACACTGCCTAGGCCACTAGAGCATTCACCAGTACGAGGAAACAGTCACTTAGTTGTTATTTATAATCCCAGCCCTTCATTCTTTCTAGCACACAAATAACATGGAAATGAAAACAGCCCAAACCGCTCTTTCCACATTATATTCCCTGTAGGTGTCGAGAGTCTCCTCTCTGGGCTGCCCCATCTCCCCAGGGCTAAGGTGGAGAAAAGCCTTTTCCTTACCCTTTGTCAAAAGGCGCCTTATAATACAGAAAAAGGTCGAGCACCGGCCCGTGGGCCAATTAATACAAAAGACTAGTTTAGCGAGCCTTCCAGATTGGCCACCGAGTCGGTTTCATTTAAGGCCAAAGCAATCTGCCACTTTAAGTCACTCATTATTAGATTTATATGCTGTTAAAAGACCAAATATATAACATGGCTTCTAGTAGCACAGCTACCCCAAACTAGTAGATAGAAATAATGATGGAGGCAGTCCTGGAATAAATGCTGGTCTCAGTAACTCAGTAAAGTTAGTTAAAATCATTTTCCTAACTTTGCACAGGTCAAGTTAGAAATAACAGAAGGAAAGCAGAATATGTCCACGTCATATCAATTCTATGCTAGATGTGTAAATCACTGGATCATTGCGTTTGTCTTTTGAATACTAGAACAACAAAGCTAGGAGGTAGGGCTGAACGATATTGTCAAAATAATCATTAATTGTTCAGTCCTACTAGCAGGCATTGTAATGTAGGAACCTGTGAACTAAGCATCAACCACCTATGGCAGTGCCAGTTTTCTCAGTTTCTTGTCAACAACCCCACCCAGGTTTAGCAGTCTACGCTGGTAAAATCCTCAGCAACATCAGTCTATTGGCCAACAATGTTGACACTCCATTGGCTAACTGATGCTCCACATCCAATCAGCCGCCACGGATTCAATTAAGGCGAGAGGTGGAGAGGGCAGACGTACTATAATCTACTGTAACTACTGAAGCGTGACCCATGCAAACTGCGCAAGGGTCAACATTTCCATTTAAAACCGGTATACACATCAACAAAATAGAGAAAATGAACCCTTTGCTGTGTGAAACAATCGCTGTGTACTACTATACGCTTTAAAGGCCTCTACCCTTATCGGAAAGTAACCTAACAAGTATATATAAAATATGACACCATGTTGGCCCACGTAGCACGGCAGCTACAGGCGCTGAACCATGTCCATCTCTCACCCACACCAACACACTTGTTCACAAGTGTTCATTAAGCGCAGATGTAGCTCAACTGACAGACGATACTTGAAATAGTGCGAGCAGCATCAGCGTGTCGGCGGTATATAACAGATCGGGGAACAGGTGTAGCCGAGGAATCCTTTCAACGATGATACCGGCGCCTATTCTGACGGAGTGACAAGGACTCGGCGAGTGCGAGTCGACTTTCAGACCAAACACCTTTTCCACCCCTGCAGTCAAACTAATCAGATTGCTTACAGCTGTCCCCCCGCTTAGCTATCCAATCGCGTCAGATCTCGCCGCCAAAAGCGAGAGGAGATAAGTGTCTATTTCCTGCATCTAAAAATAGCCTTGTATTGCGGCCGGATTGTGAGCATAAAGAACAGGCCATTCGCCACATTTCAAGTCCAATGGCTTTGCTGGTGACAATGGCATGCTGTAAAACATGTTAGAAAAACCTGGACGGACAGGACAGATCGAAAAACGGGATTGCCATCAGCGCTTTCTTTTTTTTTTTAGAAAGAAAATTGCTTTGCTTTGAAAGCAGCCAGCACAATGTCCTTCCACCCCTATTACACAGAGTTCACCGACTCCCTCTTAATCTGCAGCCCAGATGGACTGAAGACTTGAGTGTTGTTGGAGGAGCCCAGCACTGCTATTGGCCGTGTCTGTTTTTACCCCAATTTAATGATGCCGGGAACAAGAACTCAATAATCCACCAATCCGGTACATCGAATGTTCAGATTAGTGTCGGCCGTTCCATATAATCCAGAGCGGACAGACAGAGCTTTAAAACAGTGGGCCAGCCCATTAACGACCTCCAAATTCATTTTTATCTACTGTAGTCCATCACAGTGGCTAGACTTAGTGCCTGGAAGCAAGGATTTACGTTGACTATTTTAACGACTAATGCTAATAATGCATGTGTTCACTGTTTAGTACGGCAAATGCGTATCTGTTTACAATTAGGGACATTCCTAGCGACTAATTTCCCTGACGTTTAAATGGAAGTTAACGACTAGTCGACTAGTCTACAGTAAGAAAACACTCAGAAAATGGTAGATTAGATGCAGATTTGAATCTATAAGGCCAAACATTGTCTGAAAAAATATTGAGTGTATGATAACAGCCATTGTAAAGGCTTAATAACGTTTTTCAATGGACAAATAAATGTCCTTTAAAGAGTGAAATTTTGCGATGTGCGTTATTGCAGTCGGCTCATATAGCAAATGTGTTCCGCGTCGCACCAGTTGAACTGTTAGGGGGGTATAACCGACTACTATTCCTGGTGCCGACTACCAAGCGCAGCAACAATTAGTCGTTTAGACGACTAGTCGCGCACATCCCTATTTACAATACGCATTCAGATACAAGTCTATCTACAATAAGATTGTGGTTCCTGCTGGGGGTTGTTGTTGGATGCATTTTCTTTTGGAGACAAACATGTAGAATCAGCGTATGGCCAATATCCTATAGTTGGGCGTTGGAGTTTGTTGGGGAAGGGTGCAACACACCAAAAGAAGCCTGTTACAGAACATTA
This sequence comes from Merluccius polli, assembly GCA_030340625.1. Classification (NCBI taxonomy): domain Eukaryota; kingdom Metazoa; phylum Chordata; class Actinopteri; order Gadiformes; family Merlucciidae; genus Merluccius; species Merluccius polli. Next base: position 60,483 of record JAOPHQ010003176.1, on the reverse strand, counting down.
CAACCTAAATCAAATGTCTTAATATTTACAAAAACACTGCATTTTATGTTGTCATTTTTACACAAAAAATACATCTTTCATCTGCACCGGGGTTAGGGTTAGGTTTGTGTGCCTTGCAATGAGCAGTTATTCTAGCAGAATCTCTCGTGTATATAACAAAGCGTATCATTCGTTATCCTTAGTAGGGGTTTGTGTTAAAGACGGCTGGCGCCTCCAGTGCCTTTTATGGATACATTTTGTGCTCGGCCAAAATATGACTTTTGATGGCGCAAAAGAATCTCTACATCCTTCATTTGTTTTAAACCATGTTCAACTGTTTACCAAGGCGGAGGCAGTTTTAAGGATTGACAGACGCGAAGACACGCCAGCCAGGCGGAGGGCACTAGCATGCTAAATATTAGTGCCGGCGCCATGGTAACTACCCGACAGCAGTGGCAATCAAGAGTGAACTAAACAACAGTGACATCAAGAACAGAGTCTGTGTGTTTATGTGCATGTCCGCGTGTGCGCCTGTGTCTGCATGAGAGTGAGTGAGTGAGTGAGTGAGTGAGTGAGTGAGTGTGTGTGTGTGTGTGTGTGTGTGTGTGTGTGCGTGTGACCTACTCTTCGCAGGCATTGGAGACGTGGGCAGGTACAGTGTATTTACAGTCCATGATCATGGTGAGGGTCTCACTGTCGTTGGCCTCTTGGAAGGGTGGCTGGCCACACACCAACATGAACAGGATCACCCCGAGACTCCAGATGTCTGAAGTGAGACAGAGACAAAGAGCAATCAAAGTTTGGTCTTTCCAGTAAATTAACCTCACTTTGGAAACATCATTTATGAGCATTACACGTAAAGAGACGCAAACACATTTAAAAAAAAAAAAAGCCTGAGACACAGCCTAAAAGTGCTAGGAGGGAGCTATTTTGCCAAGTAAATAAACCTTAATGTGGAAGTGATTGTTATCACGTTGTCCACATTATGGGGCCCGAAACCTACAGTGATACGAAAGAAAATCCCATTAAAAAGGTCCCTAAGTGCTTGATGAAGTAGAGCGATAGAGGGAGAGCATACACAGAGACCTACAAAACATATACAGTATATCCTACATACAAATACACTGCCATAGCTCCTGAGAGAAATAGGACGACGTGCTATCAAAGCATGCAAGTTGTGACCGATCAGAACCAGACGATTAACACAATACATTACTGTACAAAAAAATGACTTCCCATACATGTAACTGTAAAATTGTATTATGTACAGGTACATCATGGTACACCACTACTACACATTAATTTCAAGGATGCACATACCATCTGCACTTTATACAATTAGTATTATATATTATATATATTTTTATAAATGTTTTGTATGCAATACTATTTTATTAAAGTGTTCTCTATTTTATATTTGATACAATTAGTATTATTATTATTTTATTTTTTTCCCACATTAATGGGCAATGCAAATGCTTGCTTACCAATTAGGCTCTGAATTGGAGAGGGAGAGAGAGAGAGAGAGAGAGAGAGAGAGACAGAGACAGAGACAGAGCGAGAGAGCGAGAGAGCGAGAGAGCGAGAGACCGCACAGCACACCACCATTACTGAAAGAGAAGATGCCGACGGCTTAAAGTTTAGTTGTGCTTATTCCAGCTGAGAGCGGAGGACAAACAGCAGGAACATTTAGAGGATGTTTCAGAAATCCTGTGGAAGCCAGACAGGAAGTGGACCAAGGCCAGGAACAACAGGGGTGTGGTGGGAGACAAGAAGAGAAACAGAGAGAGAGGGGGAGAGAGAGATAGATCGAAAGAGGTATGTGTGCTTATGCATAGGAGATGGGGAGGCATTTTGGCTAAAAGCCAATCCTTTATGTCTCAGGACACTGTTACCAATCCTGTTTAGTCAGATGTGTTGCTTCACAGGTGGAGAATCTGTGCACAGCGATGACTAAGAGTGTGTGTGGGGAAGATGGCAGGAAAAAATGAGTGTGTACAGTGGTCTTTATTGTACAAAAAAAATCAAACACTCAGCATCTGTGTACTGTGTTCATGTGTGTGCATTCACACTCTGTCTGTGAACCCCTGAGAAGCTAAAACTGTCAGCATGCAGAAGCACTGGCCCATGTAGATGCCAAACAACACACACACACACACACACACCTCCAGCACTCTCTGGTAACTAAATAGAGTAGGGTGAGAAAAAGCCTGTAGCGTGCAGCTGCAAGAGTAAACAAGCCTGGCTGCTACTGCTGTTTGAGAACACGACATGTGTTTGTTTGTCTCCTGTCTGACTGGTAAGCAGCCGTACCACAGTCAATAAAAAAGATCAGCTAATGAATAATCGCTTTTTAAAAAAAGGTATCAAAAACTCTCCTTTCACCTCTTCAGTGCAGTAGGAAGACAGGGCTCGGTCCAATGCTGCAGAGGGAGACGTCTGCACCACTCTCGTTAAATATTGGCATCTCTGTGCGTAATTATGCAGAGGAGCGTTTTAAGCAACTTTCTAATTAAGCTAATGCCCTCAAACACTTAATACGATTGGCAGAGAGGTATGCTTGTGAGTGTGCAAATTATTTTTGCAGTACAGGGTAAAAATCCGGAGAGTCACGGTCGCAATAAATAGCGATAGTGATGTGATCTTTCATTACTTGTTTATTTGAGTTATTTAGCCTGTGGCGTCTGAGCAAAGTTAGCCCGGGGAAAGTAGGTTTATAAAATCAGTCAATGTCCGTTAACAGAGATGTCTGTTGAATTTGACTTAGCCCAAGAACAGGGTGAGGCACGAATTTAATGAGCTGGTAATAAAAATGAAGCACTCTACCTAAGGCAAATTTTTAAAAATATATTTATATATAATAACATTGAGATGTAAGCTGGCATCGATCACTTCCAATTCTGACTTTTAAGACTGATAAAACTCAGCAGGGCCATAGTATGCATGCGTGTGTGTGTGTGTGTGTGTGTGTGTGTGTGTGTGTGTGTGTGTGTGTGTGTGTGTGTGTGAGAGAGACACAAATCAAAGCCCCTTCAGCTATGAATGAATAGAGAGCTGGCAGTCCTGTGTAGACTTGGTCCTCATCATTATTATATAATGATATATGAGATATGTTAGCATATCTTTCCCATCTATAAACCACAAGCCATGTCTGTGGCCTTCAAGCAGTGTCTCCAAACTCCCTAACGAACTGGAAAACATTTGGAGGCAGATGGCTACCGTAGCAGTAAGCGATTCATTTGCATAACCGCTTTGCGTGTGAGAAGCCAGCGGCTGAATTTCAAAAGAGGTTAGACTTTTTTAACGCTGCTTTTCCCATCGACTCCCCTTTAAACCGAGGGAAAACTTGGCTGGCTCTGAATAGGGTTGTCTCCTGCATTAACAAACCTCTGCATTAGCCTGCCGGCCTGGTGTCTGCGTTAGCCTGCTAGCCTGGCGTCTGCAATGGCCTGCATTTCCATCTTAGACACGGCTTCTCTAAACTTCAAGTGCCTCGCTCGTCTGGTTTGGTCTGATCACGGCAGAAAGCACTCTTTCTTTAATGTCACTTTTCTTTCGGGGGTGGGGGGGGGTGGATGAACCATTAACTCATGGCCACTCAAGCGAAGGCGAGTTAAAGCGGGAATGGAAATAAACATGAAGGAAAGCTGTCGAGGCCCCAAGGACAATGCTCTCATTAGATGGACATTAGGCATTGGATAAGCCTGCCTTCATGTTGGTGTGACAGTGAGGTGGCTCCGTTTACTGCGAGGCTACGACGAGCAGACCCAATGGAAATGCACCCTCTCATCACCCTCTCATCCATGGTGGGGGTGAAAATCACTGTATGTCAGCATGACGAGTAATGAGTTACTTTGATCCATGGCATCAAATGCGTTACTATGACAGCCCTCTGAAATACATGCTGGTCCAACACCAAGTCTTTGGAATGGACAGGGTCCAGCACACAAAGCTCCACATCTGCTTTATGTTAGTGGAGCTGTCCACAGCCCTACACTCTGCCCCTGCTGGTGGTCTCCCTCCTCACCCCTTGCTGCTGTAACAACAGCAACAACAGGTCTGTATGCGGAGAAAGGTCAGCGCGGATATCATTGTAGTTGCTTAGCACGCCATGCGCCAATCAGCCCTTTGTCATGCGTCGACAAACACAGGATCATATGAGAACAAGCCTGCGTCACACACTGAGGAAGGCCTGTGCCGTGCGTGCGTGCATGCGCACGCGTGATGTGAAGTTGTAGCCTCCCGGAGCGAGAGCAAACCCTATATGCTCCTGTCACATCAGTTGGTGCATTACAAGCTTGAAACGTTAGTGTGTGGATGGCAAATGCACATATGCATTCACACATTGTTCACTCAGATAAGCAGGCAGGTGTTGAACAGATCTGGGCTGGCCACTTTTAAAAATGTGTGGTTTAAAATATGGATGGTTTTCCCAAATCCTGATGTACATTTGGGCTTCCCTGCAGTAACATAACAAACGTTATCGTGACTATGCTTCTCTTGATCCTATATTTCATTATCGATGTATAATCATGATGAGGCAGCTTCCACCCACAGCCCGACTTCTTAAAGCTCATCTTCTGCCAAGACTATCGGGGAGGTACATTTATATGATGAAACACCAGATTTTGAACAATGGCTTACTTTGAACCAGGCAAGAACCAATTACTGGCTGCGGCAAATTAAATTGCTGAATCTGGGGACCTGGTTGTCATTCAACATGAGTCTATTTAAGAATACATGTGAATGTATTCAGCACATATAAAAGCCACTTTTCAGTGGACAAATTAACAGGTGTTGCTTTTTTTTTTGTCCCCAAGTGATATAATGTGGATCTACATATTGGATTTGTATACGTTCCTGGTTGGTTACACTCTTAGATTTGCACTTCTCTTGCAGATGAAAGCATTGAGAAAAGCACCCGCCTGGACAGCTGGCTGCATGTTAGGGATGTACTAATGTACCAATATCAATGCTGTTTATCACACTGGCTAGAGGCTAACATAAGGACAACCAGAGAATATTACTAATGCAAAGTATTGGATAGCCATGTTCTGATCAAAATAAAATAGACAGGGTAAACAACCAAAAAAATGTGTATGTATATTTAGGCCTATAAAAAATTGGAGACTTGTATTGGCAGTGAAAAGGTTGAGCGTGCCTATTTGGAGCGCATATTTGTCATTTAATCAGCTCCCATTGTTCATCGTAGAAATGCAGAAAGACATTATGTGTGGCATTGCATTCCTAGAACAAGTTGGTCTGTCCCTTAAATAGCTAAAGGAGGCAATAGGCCAACAGGGGACACCTAAAGACTCAAGCAGTATGCGGAAACATCAGGATGTCCACTGGATAACTTGCTTTACCTGCTTCTTCCAGACAAAGGCCTTTAGATTTCAAAATAAGATGAAGATACAGAATAGATGTAAAAAGCATGGTTTTCAGAAAAGTCATCTTCAATTTAGCCCTAGCCAATCATCTATTAATTCTCTAAATAAACAATTTCCTCTGCCTCGGGATTGGTCACATGATCAAACTCCTACAGTGAGCCCACATCCTTAACTGATTTGTTAGGAAACATCTAATGAATGTCCACGATTCCAGCCAGAGAATTGAGGAAAACAAGTGCATTCAAACCCACACGCACACAATTGCTCAATAATCTCATCAAAATTATATGTTTTCATTTTAGTAAAAGAGAATATCTAACTCATCTGTCAGGCGGATGAGGACACACCTAGCTATGTGTCATTTGTAGACTGGCTCACATGCTGGCCGACAGCAGCATAGGTTCAGCCAAGGCCCCTTTGGGTAACAACATACTTCCCTCCGTAGAATTGAAGCATCAGAAAACTTGAGAAAAGATGTCCATCATCCTCATATTCCCTCTAAGAACAACACTAGGGTTTCCTGAGATCGCTTTAAACAATAAGCCTATACTTTTGTCTTTAAAATACACAAACAACTAATAAAAATAAAATCCTATCCAGTTAGCACTGTGGTCTCCGTTGCACATGTGCACCACAATGCACATGTGCCAGAGATCTCTGAAACCAATGAGTTGGAAACCTTTTCTCAGAGTTCAAATTAAGTCTTGTTGCCCTTTGTATGACTGAAGTCCTCTCACGTGTGCCTACGTAACACTGTTTACTGCTTCAACTGGACTCACGTCATGCCACGTCACTAGAGCCCGACCGATATGGGATTTTTAAGGCCGATACCGATACAAATATTTGATGATTTAAAAATCCGATATTCCGATATATCGGCCGATATATATATTTAAAAAAGAAATTCCAGAAACACGTAACAAAACATAAACAGATTTCCCTAACATTAGTTATATGTAGTTATTTATGAGTCCTCGCTAAAATAATAGGATAATGCAGTGAACACACTTCACTGATGGGTCACACCGCGAGCGACATGAGCAGCAGGGGGCGCTGTGGCCGCTGGCTGCTCGCTGCCGTCGCCAGGGGGGCGGGGCTTCAAGGAGCACTGCAGACATCAAGTTCGGTTGCGCCCATTGCAATATCAAGTTTGTAGTAGAGCTATTCGGCAGGCCGGCGTGACAAGCATGTTCAAATAACAATTTACACGTTTCCCCTGTTTATTATTTAGTAATCAAAAAAACAAATGGAGATAAAGCATTATAAAGTGCAAAACACACTGCCGGCGCGTCTATGACACAAGTGCCGCCCGTAGCACCCATAGGAATATAGTCGTCTCCAGAGCAGAAGGAAAACTAAAGAAAAGGAAAAAGTGCCTTTTCGGCGGCACTTGATGCGCGGCGACGCTGTGAAATAGGACAGTGGCGTGAAGTGTAGCGGGTTGCTGCTTCGCACCGACGCCGCTCATTTGCATAAAGTTAAACTAATATCAACTCTCCGCGTCGCGCTGCTCGCTGCCGCCGCGGCGCCGGCCGCTCCTTGTCGGCAGCACTCATTGAAAATGAAGGACTGCCGGCCGCTTTTGCTGCTCGTGTCGCTCGCGGTCGTGGATAACTCGTTCGCTCTGCCGACTCCGGCTGGATCAGCTGGTTGTAGGGTTTGTGGCGTTATAACTGGTTGAAGGGGGTTTCGTCCGTTTTTTTAAATATTCATTTATCGGCCATTATAAATGCCGATACCGATAGTTTGGAAAATGCCTAATATCGGCCGATAATATCGGCCCGCCGATATATCGGTCGGGCTCTACACGTCACATGACATGAGTCTTTAATGAACAACCCCAAAACAATATTTCTTTCTGCCCACCTGTTCAGCGGCACGATAACACAAACAAACACATTGAGGCGAACACATGGTATACCAACACAGGATTTAGAGAGATGTCTGCTTCCATTGTGACAATGCTCTGGTGGGTGGTCTTGGTGTCTTGTCTTTCTCGGAGAATAACCAGCATCCCACGGGCAATCTGACGTTGTGTTCATTGCATGCAGTGTGTGGGTGTGCTCGCGTGTGTGTAGTATTGTAACTGCCGTGCATGCTAATCATGACTAACCAAAGGAACACATCTTGTCTTCATCTATTCGTTCTCAGAAACATACACAAATGAAGGACAACCACACAGAAAGTCTTAGGCTGTTTCCACAGGATGGCTGATCCAGGCTAACTGGTCCAGGGTGGAAGCAGGGACATTCTCCGTCAGATCACATAAATACTGCCTATAAGCTTGTGCACTATCCAGTGAGCTGCCTGCTCGCTGTCTATGCAGAAGGGCAGTAACCACAGCACAGTAACGTTATTATCGCTCAGATCGCGGGGCTGTCGCGTCTCTCGCAGCCTACACATTGATTATTCAAATATTGTATTGGAAACCGCAAAAGGTAATCGCCTGAGCTCATTAAACAAAAGGAAATCCGTGTTCGCACTAGGCCGTGGTCAATTAACGACGCAATCAATCAATTGTGGCTTCCATTTACTGGTGTTAAACAGCTATGACAAAAAGATGATTCATTTCATTACCTAAAAAACATGCTGCGGCCACAAAATATATATTTTTTTCTCATCCGTGTAAATTTGGCAACAAAATGCTAACATGACGAGACAGCCCTTGGTGAATGGCTTTCTAGATTGTTTTTGCACAAATTATATTCCATACTTCATACTACAATTTGTAATATTTGTGATTGTGCGGTCACATTTCCTCGAATGGCTAAGATACTCAATGTACATTCTCTTCCTCAGTACAGAGGTTGACTGACCAAAATGTAATGCGGAAGAGCAAAATGTTGTCACGTGAGGCACGCTGACCGTCAGGTGTGACTGCATTCCTCCCTCCACATGGTCTGGATATAGGCCCTATCTGGATACTAGGCAGCATGTCTGAACAGAGTCTCAAAGTTACTGCCTTATCTGATTAACCTACGCCGTGGTTTTCAGTTTTGGTGTGACTTGGTTAAAGCAATGCAGAAGCCCAAACAAGGAATTGGAAAGTAAAGTTCAGCTGATTTATAGACATTGTGGTTTCATAATGATGAAACCTAACCCTAGCTTTATCCTATGTAAAGGTTGGCCATGGAAAGTAGAAAGTGTGTAGGCCCTTGACACTGCTTCAGCATTGTGGAAGTAGTTTTGGTATGTAAATGTGCGTCTTGTGGTTTTTCCCTTCAACCCACATGCAATGTAACTAATAATTTGGGAGATGCTAGTGCGTTTTGCTCAATAGTTACCATTTAAAGCAGTGGAGAGCATTTTACTTCAACAAATATGTTGTGGCATTTTTCTTCAGTCAATGCATTTCCATATTGATGTTTGGCATGATATAACTAGGCCTAGTGCTCAGCCAAGAGAGACTGAACATCCTCTATTTACTGGATATTTACACAATTAATACTAGGAGAGTAACCAGCAATTTTCCAACCTTGGTTCAGCAGCATTAATGAAAACACAGGGTGGCATAACATGGCGAGTCATGATACGGGGGTGTTACCAGAGGGCAATGGTGTGATGTGGAGTCAGACAGTTTATTGTTAACATTTAATATTGAGCTGGTGAGGTTTCATATTATTGAATATCATTGAGTCGATTGTTCAGGCCTGCATGCATGCACATGTGTCGGTCCATCTTGTAGCGTCAAGCATAAACAAGCCTGCTGCAATGAAGGGTTCAAGATATTTAACACACCATCAGTTTACAAATGTCTTAAAGAGCAGCATTTAAGCTGAACTTAGAATTAATGGTGGTGCATAGATGAGCATGCACAGAATGCTAAAGTGTGTTATTTAAACTAAATGTACACACCTTTTCTTTTTTCTTCTTTTTTTTTTACACACCAATTAACCTGCCCCAGCACTAGAAAATAACAGGCCTTGTCATGTGCAGGAGACATACAAGTGCAGGGGGCCACAGTGGCTGACAGCTGAAGGGCCAGCCAAGATCTCTCATCTGTCTCTCACACACACACACACACCCACACACCCACACACACAGCTGTCCTCACTCAGTGACACGTCAGGAAAACACTGTTCATTAGCGGAGACGAAAGCCAACTCTGGATTTAAATTAGGTCCACCTTCACATGCAAGCACACACCAATGGTCATGGTGAGGATGTCTATGTGCAGCGAGCACATCAGACAGCCACATCAAGCATCACAAAGTTGGATATAATTCCAGTCGGTTATTAAAAGGTTTGGTAGGCATCCCTCTTTCTCCCTCTCTCTCTCTCTCTCTCTGAAGTGCCATAGTAGTGCTCTTTACAGGCCACTCATAGCTATTCCATAGCCTTGTCAAAAACAGCCCACAGCAGCACTCCAGTATGCCAAGGCAGCCCAACACTTCAAAGCCTCAGTTGTCTGATGTTTTGTCGGAGGTGCTTCAAAAGCCACCAAGCCACCCAGCGTCTGTACGTGGAAATAATTGATCCAGCTGGCATAATAATGATTCAATGAGGGGAGAGAAATGGCTCCAACAATCAGGTAACAATGCCCATACGTATCGAGAAGCATCGACTCTCTGGTATTATGCATTCAGCTCTTTAGTAGGAGCAATTACATCTCTCAATGCAAGTGTAGTATGATGACCGTTGAATCAAAATCAGAATGCATTCATGTAAAAAGTTTATAGACATTTTTGAGCGACAGGTCAGTGAAGAGAGAAAACGCAAAATCTGTGATGGTTTATACATTTCAAACGGCATTATTATTAACCCCAGCTTATGAAGAGTTGTAACTGAGTTCAGAACAGGCACACTGTGGAGGCCAACACACACTATTAAGTCCCACCCCCCCTACACACACACACAAACCTTTTATCCATCAAGCAGAACTACAATGCCAGCAGTGATCTGTGAGCGAAGACGGGCATTGGAGTGGAGAATCGTTTTCTTTTTTTTAAATTAAAAAAAATGGTAATTGTGGTACTGGAGCATGTTGTGCCCCCACTCCCACCTTCCACACACACATTTCCACATACACACCCATTCAACCCGTCATCCAGCGAATGACATGAAGAGTAACAGATGTTGAGAGAGGTTCTGGCACCGAGGAGCATCCAGGGAGCACTGATGCAGACAGCACCGCCTCACCGATCAGGGGGCAAGGGAGAGAGAGAGATGCAAAAAGAGAGCGAGAGAGATGCGAAAGACAGCGAGAGAGGAAAGGAAACGAGAGAGTCGGAAATAGGGAATGGCGGGAGCTTCATCTTACTGCGGACAGCGGACCAAAGATGGCCCTGAATGTGACACCTCAGGCCCCTCATGCTGCCTCTAGTCTCCTCTGTGCACGGAGGAGGCAAAAGACCCCAGGCAGCTCATCAGCGTCTCCCAGACTGGTGATGACAACCGTAGGCAAGGCTGTAGAGAGCAATAACATCCTGTCTTGCAGATTTGTACCAGGACACCACAGCGAAGAAGCAGTCATGGTGATGGGGAGTAGGGACGGGCAAGGTTATGTGTATAGTACACACAACACAGAGCAGTACATAGTGGGGAGATTATTACTTGCAAACCAAATTGGGAAATTAAAACTGAGCATTAATAATAGTCCCGCACCTCTTCCCCTGTACATAATATATCATTAAAGCAACCGCATGATGCTAGCCACTGGAGAGTGCAGAGCCAGGGTCATGTGCGAGGTCTATCTGATGGTAAACAACAGTGGAAAGTGCTGGGCATACGGAGATGAGCAGGGAGGTGTGTTAACCTTGTGTGTCGTTAACCGCAGCGAGGACCACTTAGCAAGACTTTGTTGTCGATGGTGGTAAACACTCGCACAAAATGTTACACGCCGCCCTCTTTCCTCGTAAAAACCAATGCTTGTTTTGGTTGCTTTATTGAAAACATGTCTATTTTAGCCTTGCCAAAAAAAGTGGCTTATGTAAACCGTGGAAACTTCTTGGGTTCAAATGAGAGATCTGAAGAGGGATCAAATGCAGTGCATCCATATACACTGGGGTGAGCCGTAGGTTCATATACCTGGAGACATATTTGGTTTGTACCGGCAACGATTGTAAAACAAAACCATTCGTGGCAGTTGAGCGTTAACCAACCAAAACATATGGCAAAACTTCATAATCTTCCCCATCTCAACTCAGGAAATGACACGATATCAAGAGAAGGCCAGCACGATCACCACGATAAAACTATGCATGTTTGTTGTGCATCCAAATGTGGAGCACAAAAAAAAAAAATCACAATTTTGCAGGTTGAGATGGGTTGAGATGATACGCAGTCATATGATCACATGATCGACCTCTATAGGCTTATTTAAGTGTTTTTTTAAAAGGGGTGCAACAAAGAACAACAAAATATCATTCAACATGTGGAACTCTTACTTTTTCACAGTTAAAGGGCCTGACCAAAAATGTAAAGCGATCAACCAATCTGAAAATGAAAAGGAGAAAGACAAATCTAATCAAATGTGAACCACAAAATCAATATTCGTTTCTAATTTGTGTTTCATTGCACCCCCTCCCTTCCTTTGTATGATGCATTTTTTACGTTATAGTACGCATAGCGCTTTTAGATCAAGACACAGGCTTCTGAATGTTATGTTCTCCATGCAAGTGTACGCACAAGGCAGATGGAGACAGAGACACAGCAAAGACCGACCACAAGGGACCACAGGCACACTACCAGCATCTCACACCTGGTTCACTTACACGCGCTGCATCCGTTTCCATGGCAACCCTTCCAGCCTGTCTCGAATTTGCGAATTAAATCTGCCTCTGCCAAGCCCCGCTGGCAAAACACGCACTCATACACACATGCGCATGCACAGATGTCAATATATTGTTATTTTCTGACACACAAAGACAGAGCAAATGCCGGCCAATGTTTTCCCATTTAAGGCGTCATGAAGGTTGTTTCATCGAGAGATATAAAAGAAATACAAGCCCAAATGTACACATGTAAAATCACCACCAAGACCAATTATGGCAGTCCTTCCTTATGCTCAGCATTTAGATGCTGGATTTGTTTGACAGGCAAGCATAATGTGGAATTTCATATCCACCGCTTTAAAAAAAGAAATTCTGCATCTGGCCCAAAAGAGTGTCTCTGCTGGGACACATCAAATGATACTTGGGTCCAGGTATTATAATTAAAAGGCGCTATGGAGGAGATTATTGCCATTTAATTACCAGTGTCAGTTAGATTGTCATGCATCGTTACAACCAGCATACGCAATTAAGTCTTCCGGCAATAAGAATCTGGCAAATTGGAATATGATGATACCAATTTTGATCCAAAATGCTTTTCCACGTGACGGTGCTAAAAGGTTTTGTGCCAAATTTGAAAGAGAAATTCATACCATGCTTCCCAGAACTAGCACAATTCGCCTACATAATCCCAATCACTGTGGAACGACGATCTATTTAGAAAACAGATTTTAAATCCAACGACATTCCTACTGCACCAAATGTCATTTTACTCCCAGACTACCAACATTGAGGTATGGAGAAATGTTTTTTTAAGAAAAGGTGAAACCTTTTTTGGAGGCCTATCATTAATGCGTTGATAATTTATCCATCCATTACTAAGAAGCAATCTTCATCATACTTTCATGACCTTCAGGTTAGTCAACCTGTCATCGAGCCAGTCAACCAGTCGACTAAGCCAATCAGCAACTTGAAAAGAGGGCTAGCCAGAGGGTAAGGTGTGGGGTTGTGGCAGTGGGGTTATTTTCACATAATGGCACTACTATTCATTTCTCACAGATCAATGAAAGGGATGATTATAAAGTTAATCACACTCTCACTCCTTCCTGCATGCTTTGCTTGCTCTCCTTTCTTTGCAGTGGGAACAGAGTGAAGCCGCCCAGCTGTCTGTGATAAAAAACGAGCGCTTGGTGATAATTCAACAATGTTGATTACTTTCATTAGAATTGTATTGAAAACTAAATGAATGAGCCTTTAGGGTCATTTATTTAGTGAAGTTTTGTTGCTTGCGGAAAAAATTGTGGCCAAAAAATATACATATACACATACATATACACACACACACACGTGTGTCTGTGTGTGTGTGTGTGTGTGTGTGTGTGTGTGTGTGTGTGTGTGTGTGTGTGTGTGTGTGTGTGTGTGTGTGTGTGTATATACATATATGTATATATACATATATGTATATATATACATATATACATATATATATACATATATACATATATGTATATATACATATATACACATACATATATATATACATACATATATACACACACACACACACACACACACACACACACACACACACACACACACACACACACACACACACACACACACACACACACACACACACACACACACACACACACACACACACACGTTTCAGAGCAAAAATAAATAGATGACTGCAGATGGACACATTTGCAGAGTGGCCAATTTACTGGGCCAAATCTTAAGACTGAGAATGGGCCAGAATCGGCTCCTGCGGGGTTCTGCTGGTATAGCCAGATAGGAGGTTTTAACGAGTCACTGCGAGTCACAGCAAGATGCTTGAGTGTATTAACAGCAGGTGTGTCATCGTGGAGGTAAGACCATCTACCCTCTACATCTAGGAAAGGAAGGGCCAAGATCAGAGGGAAAAGGAAAGGTAGGCAGGCAATAAAGGGGGCAAGCGAAAACCAGGAGCATTTCACACCAGCTGAAAAACAGCAGCGTATCAGACGGTGGTGCTTTAAAATGCTAACAATGTTCATGCTGTGAAGTGCTGCGTGCCGTAATACAATCTGTAGGGGGTTAACATTTTGAAGCTATATTAACAAGCAAACACTGCTGCAATTGCCCTCACAAATGAACAGCTACAATGAAGTTAATGTAGCCATTAACTTTATTACAGAACTGTCCTCAAGGTAAAAAATATCTGTCTGTCAAGACAGGTTGTTATGCATGGTTTTAATTCCTGCTTGTCATGTTTCTCGGGTATATTTGGAACGGCACAACATATCTAGCCTTTAAAAAGACAGGAAAAATAATCATGAGACAACAGCATCACAGAGAACATTGCCTGAGCAAAAACAATGTTTCAAAGTCATCTAGCAGATACAAATAACATTGGAAAGTATTGGGGATTTCATGTCCTACATTCCTTATCCTTAAAGTCATGTGATGAACTGCCGCCTTATTGTCAGCATGTTATTCAATTAGAATGCAAGTAATTGGATAAGGTGCTAAACAACTGTTTAGATCGAGTAATAATGCCCCACATTGAACAGTTTTGTGGCTAGCTGGATGGGCTAAGAAAAGCAGCTACCATTACTGTCCTCGCTGCTAGTCACAGCTAGCAGATTGAAAAGCTAGGTTGAAGGACTTAGTAGTTGACAAATAGCCGTCAACCTGAGAAGCTTGTTCCAGAGTGAGGATTTAATTATAGGGATTATAAGATGGATTCAGCGCTCTTACAGGCATTTGCAATGCTTCTCGAATAAAGAGAATAAGTATTAATAAGTATGCAGAATCTCACACCTACCTATCCATCCTTAAATCAAATGTGCAGGCATTAGCACTGAAACATATTAATAATGTTATACTTGTATGTAAATGATTGCTGAAGACTAGAGTGACTATCGCACACTGGCATTGTGCAGTCTGCCTAACCGCCATTCCCTGTCCTACTGTCAGCCTCATCGGCGTTCTGGGCCATTAACCTAGGCTCAGAAATACAAGCCAAAACATTTTAAGTGAGTCGAATTGGGCTGACATGGTTATTACAATATGCCACCGTTCGGTTTCATCGCACTGCCCTTTCTGATCCATGTCCTTGAGTGTGAAATAATAAACAACTCTGAATTATAGCTGCCACCTGTTATCGAAGGGAGCTGACCATTTCAAACCATGACACTGGGTTACATTGTGACAGTAACTTCAAGGGCAAACAAGTGAGAAACTGGAAGAAATGGGAATGACTATTTGGGTGTCCTCTAGAGATGTTCCGATACCATTTTTTCCCTCCCGATACCGATTCCGATACTTGTGCTGTGGGTATCGGCCGATACCGAGTACCGATCCGATACCAGTATGTTATAAAAAAATTTAAAAAAAGCATACATGCATGACTGTGATATGATTATCATAGTGGTAAGGCCTGGCTCAGGTTAAAGTCTTTGTAAAACATGAATAAAAAGAGCAAATTCAAGCCATTTATTTTTAAATAGAATAGTTAACAGCTGGATAGTTAATAGTTAGCCCTTTTTAGTGTTGGCGTTTTATTTAATTTTAACATCTGAATGTTAGGGAGAAGAAAAGATGGATGAAAAAAGAAAGAAAAAAAAAAACAGCGGTTAAAGCTAGCGAGTGAGTCCGGGAGAGGGCTGCTCTCCTCGGACACATTACTCTGAAGCCCCGGTGACGGTCTGGAAGTGCGGATTAAAAAACAAAAACAAAACAGCGGTAAAAGCTAGCGTGTGAGTCCGGGAGAGGGCTGCTCTCCTCGGACAAATTACTCTGAAGCCCCGGTGACGGTCTGGAAGTAGGGTGACCATTTATGAGTTGTTGAAAAGGAGGACACCTCAGCCCGTGGGGGGGGTGCGCGCCTCGGACTTACGGCTGACGGGGGGGGGGGGGGGGAGGCGTGCGCGATCGCAACACACAACCGTTCGCCAGCAGCAGCAGCCATTGTTTACCTCTAACACGGAACTGTCGCAACTCTGTCGTCATGGTAGCCCGGCTTCCGACTCCGCCCCTCATGCTGTGATTGGTCAGACATACTTGGTGTTTCCAGCACCAAAAAGCCGACGGAGCCGTGCTAGACCTACCTAGCTGCCAAATAAATTTGCTGCCGCTAGGGGGTGTCTAGAGTTCTAGGCTAGAAGAAAACCTGATTCAGTACTACATACACAGGCCATGAGGGTTTACACACTTTTCCCAAATAATTCTTACCAAACACATGATTCAGTGTACTAGATGTGGTTACATATTCATTTTAACAAACATGGTATACTATGAAGGTAAACGACTATGAGCAAGTCTTCAGATTTGTAAACGTAAAACGTACGCACACAATGTTTTAGGACGTTGCATGCCAGAAACCATCCTGACAAGCTATGTACAAGGCTTTGAGAGGCGAGGCTCAGAGGAACCATCATTGAACACTACTGTTTAGCCAGTGCAGCTGTTCACCAAATGACCGGCATTCACTTAAGGTGGGGTCCAACCATCATGCAGCCCCCTCCTGGTGCCGACTGCATTTTTATTTTTAATGCTGCAGCATATAGAAGAGACCAGACCAGATCTGCTCTTGCATACATTAGTGAGCATGGACAGAGAGAAGGGGGGGATGAGGGATAATAAACATTCCCATCACTTCACACGTCGCTCCATGGTGCTCCTCTTTCGAACACTTGAGACAGCTTGGATTCATCGCCATGTTAAACACAAAGAGTTTCAGTGGCAAGGTCACACAGACATCCCATCTAAAAAAGGGCCACATGGTCCCATTGAAGTATCACTCTGTATACATTTCACTACAATTTTAACTCCATCCACTTGGGTCAAAGAGGCCAGCCACCCAACTGCAACTAGTGACACAAAATACAATTACTGACATCAATGAATGTGATATAGCACAGTGGTGCTTTTGTTTCTAGACTAAATGCAAACAAATATTAACAGTACAACAAAGTACTGCCCTGCAATTTTTCAACAAACCAATCATTTCACAGAATTTTGCTGACCCAGGCTCCAGGAAGTGTGCTGTATTACCAATATGCGAAGCGATGTGTAATACACACTACTGCTCAATAAGTAAGGATCCTGCAATAACTGCATTACAAAATTCAAAAAGTATACATAGATTAGGGGCCAGAGATATATGACTTGCTAGATTGCGAGAAGCTAGACCTAAATAGATGGCTAGATTGCAAGGTGGATAAACAGACAGCTCTCTGCATCTTTCCATAACTAAGTAGATAGAGATAGATCTACCTAAAACCACCAAGCTTTTTTGGGGCCAGAAACCTGTTACCCATTAAATATTCTAATTTCTTTCTAAGTGTCAAAGCACAGGAGCCCACTGGGAGTGGACATGAAGACAAATTATTGTTGACCCTCAGTAGTTAGCCTCGCTGCAGTGTCATCAAACCGTAAGGTTATCTCGGAGGTTAAGTGGTGGTTTTGCTCAGTTTTTATTCGGCCGACGCCACTAACAAACCTGATTGTACAAGCACCATTTCCACCCAGCCGTTTGTTCAGTCGGCCAGAATATGTCTGCCAGGTTCCACAATGTGTTCCATTCACACTATGTCCTAATGGCCTTTTATGGCACCTCCAAATGACTGAAAAATGTCTTGTCAGTCTGTGGGCTGTGTGTGTGAGTGCATGTGTGTGTAATCTGTGATCATTATGGAACCTGTCAAGCAAAGAGCAAATGCAGTCGAACGATAAATACAGCCAGACTGCAGCGTAGGGTTTGCATGAATGTACAGCACTCACAAGGCATGGCGTTAATTTAAAAATGGCACATTTTGTTTTGCGCTGTCAAAATCCACCCACAGCATGAAGCCAGGTTCCTTGTCGGCACAGCCCCGTAATCATTATCGGGGGAAGAACAACAATGCATTTTGCATCACGTAGTCTCCCAATTACTAGGACATGTCTTAAAGCACCACTGGCCACGAAATATACCCACATTATGGTTAGCTGGCTCAAACAACAAACCTGACTTCAAAGCGAGGAGATTATCTCAATGAGAAACACACATTTGCTTGCATAGAAGTATTGGACCAAACTGTGAACCTGTAGAAGCAGCTTAGTGGAAAGCTATTTTAATTAGTACATGTAACGACAGAACGACAATGGGTTTCAGCATGGTCTGGCTATACCAGTTACATACCGCTGACGTTGTCATATTCAGTTTCAGGTGTCATATTCAACTGTCATGGCCCATGACAAATAAAAAAAGCATGCACCACGAAACAATTGCCTGGCGGCACTAACGTTTGGTTTATGATCAACTGCCGTAAACATGACATAAGACAATATATGATATGCATTTGTAGACCAGAATAGGTAGATATGATCCATAAGTGAAAAGCTGCATTCAGCCTCCTTCTGAGATTCGCCAACTTGTTGCAAATGTGACCCGTCTGGTGGGCTGCACTGATTGAGGACACATGGGATATACAGACCATGCAATGGAATCAAAAGTCAACGAGGGTCTATGAACATCTGGCTTAGGGGTCCCCACTCAGACATGATGATGAGTAAGGGAACCTCTTATTTGTGGCAGAATGTCCAGCGCAACCTTAATCTATCTATAAACAGCACAAGCATCGAAACACAAACGCAGTTCATTCACTGATTATTGAGGAATGACAGGTATGAAGGTATTATTGATTTGCATTACTATTAGTTATTGATTAACAAGCAGATGGGTGAATATACAGCAGCGTTATTGTGTCACTGGCCTTGTCCCTGTGATGGGAACCACACGGATGTGTCCAAATCAGAGCCGGTTATTTTGTGTCAACATGTGACCGTGTAACTGCAAAACGGTGCTGCCGGCCGGCCTGCCTCCCTCTCATCCTCTCCTGGGCCAGTCCAAACAATGAGATGGTTTAGCAAAAACTATGGCTGCAATTAACGACCCCTCTTCTTGCTCGCTGGAGAACTGGTCCTGACGCACAGACCTCCAAGCCTGCTAAACAGCTCTGCATGCTGCATAACACAACAACAAAAGCCTGGAGACGAGGGAAAAAAGCACTCCCCTAGCTGAAAAGTAGGAATCGAAAGCTAAAATAACACATTATTATGACTCAAGGGTCACCTAGAAGCAGAGTGTTACCTGGAGAGCGATGCATTCGAAAGGCTGAAAAAAAAAAAAAAACACTGGTCACCACTAAAGTAAATAGGCCTACTTAGTGCACATGCTACTTTTCATACAATTGGACATCCACCACAACGACCATCTATTGACCGAAACATGCATCGAGTGTTGTAGTGCATGCAAGCTCGTCAAATCAAGAGTGTACCAACTGGTCATACAACTTTGACCCTTGAATACAATTTGTACCAGGATTGGTCATCACCCAGTATCTAATTGTTATGTTAGTATAGTCAACACCTTCACCTGGTGTTTATTATATTGTGGCGGGAGCACCAAGTGAAGCACGAGCCAGAATGTGAAGGCTGAACGTGTTTAATCGGCCACCCAAAGATTATCATTTTTGTGATGGAAATCACATATGGGAGAACATTCCCATGTCCCCTTAATTCACACAAGATTGAGGAAAAAATTGCTGGTGTTTTTTTTTTTAAATGATCATATCAGAAACACTGCCAGTAATGATACGTGCAAGGAACCACAGCCCAAAGGAAAGGCAGTTATCTATGATGATGAAGACCCTAATCTATTAGTCTACTACAACCACAGTTTATAACTGAGTACTACAGACAATGTAGGTTTTTGTAAAGCCTAGCACATCAATCCAAAATAAACAGCACACCACTATTTCTAAAGAAAAACATCAAAGGAAGAGGCAAATTTTGTTTTGAGTTGTATCTTATTGTCACTGCTACATTGTTGAGCAAAACCAATTGTGTTCCTTGGTTATCCTGGGTTATTATAGCATAAAACAGCTAGGCACATAACATCTTATTCAAGCTCTACCACCATAGACTGGTCTCCAGGCCCAAAGTGCCCTTCTGAGGTCCCAATAATAAATAAGTGTTGCTCTCTGAAGCAAGACAAGAAACTAACCACAGTTACTTCATTGCCCTTGTAACACCTTTCAAGAGGACCTACCGTGACCGAAATAGGGGAAGCATAAATAATCGCAACTGGCCATGAAAACAACCACTTAACACACAAACAAGTATAGGACAAGCAGGGACAACTCGACTGACGATTTTCTTTAACAAGGCAAATATTCTAATTTGATCGGACCCAAACCATCTGTCCATGGAACTGGATCAGAAAACCCCATGTGATCATTTGGTGGGGGGACAGGCAATCTGTCTGCTCTATGTCAGCCCTCATTGAAAATCAATGAGACGGTTAATTTAGTGCAAAGGAACACCCATGGACACAGACACTACTGGAGCTGACCTTGTTGCACATGGCCACTCACAATTGTTGCCAATGCAAAGCTAAGACTTGCGCTTGGTCACTGTGAATATCCAGAGAAAGCCCAACTCCGACAACTTCGGATAATAAAACTCATTTTATTTTTACGATTATGTTAGACCTGCCCAGCTGCCCACCCATTCGTCTCCGAGCCATTCAGAGAAACAGGAGCGTCCCTCTGACGTGTTACATGTCGAGGTTTCTTCAGCTCAGTGGGTAAAGGGACAAATGTGGCTTTGTCACGTTTTTTGAGACTGTAATAGCAATAAAGGGCTAAACAAATACATTTGTCTCCACTTGAATTTGCTTACGCCCCAATATGGATATGCCCAACACACAAGCAATCACAGTAAGCAAGCAAGGCTATGGCAATATAATAGGTGCCACCATGAAATGTCAGGGGTCAGTGAGATAACAAATGAAAAAGGACCTACAAGGGGTTAGTAATAATTAGATGTGAAATACCATGACCATTATCATTATCCCAGCGTGCAGGACGTGGGATGGAGGCTGTACTGAGGTGGATTCTAGATAAATGCCAGCGGCAACAAGCCCGCCGCATCCAGCTCAATAAATGGATGAGTCATAACAAGTGCCTCGTCTGGCTAAAAGTGCCACACCACAGACATTTCAAATACTGGAACGCAGAACTAACTGACCATTTGTTTTGCATTGTGTTTCAAATGGCTTAAAATGTGTCATTTACTAAGAACTATTGCGCAGTTACACTTTCAGTTTGGGGCTTACCAACTGCTGGAGCATCATACTCGTCCCCTAGTAATATTTCGGGAGCAGAATACGCCAGCGATCCACAGCTTGTCGTCAGCTTTTTCCCTGGTTGAAACTTGTTGCTGAAGCCAAAGTCTGTGAGCTTGACCAGTCCCTGTTTCTCGAAAAACACCACATTCTCAGGCTTCAGGTCCCTGTGCACCACGTGAAGGCGATGGCAATAAGAGATGGCGTGGACAATCTGGGCAAAATACTTTTTGGCCAGTTCTTCGTTCAGCCCTTCCTCGTGCTTCATGATGTAGTCAAACATGTCTCCTCCATCGCCAAGCTCCAGGATGAGGTAAAGCTTGGTCTGAGTGTCTATCACTTCGTAGAGACGCACAATGTTAGGGTGCTGGACCAGTTTCATGCAGCGCACCTCCTGAAACAGGTGACCCGTGGCAACCGTGTCTAGCTTGGTCTTGTCGATCACCTTGACGGCAACTTTCTCACCGGTGAAGACGTGCCGTGCCAGCTTGACCACTGCAAAGTGGCCACGGCCCAGTGTCTTATCCAGGTCATATAGGCCGGCAATCTTGCCATCGTAGCCCCGCTTGAAACCTGCCATGGCCGGAGAGGGGGACGGGGAGAGGGGAACCCCGGCTGGAAGTGGGGGGCGCAGCTTAGTGGCGTTATGTGGGTCCAGCTTACTTCTGTTCACCTAAGGCTGTTGGCGAAACCCATGGCCCCAGCTTCCTGAACAACAACAACAACAACAAAAGGCTTATTTAATACGTGTACTCCACATCGTTGCTTGAGCTCAAATGTATTGCACATAGATTAACTGCAGATCATGGGTTAACGGTTTTAAACAATAACATAGTAAAGAATCAGACAAAAATACATTATAAAAATATACATTTACAAACTCATTTTTTAAATATTGGCAGTATAAAAGCATGCCTGTTAAGAGACACACGACTAAAGGAGCTACCTCAATTCATAAATCACTGGCTAAAACACAAGCACCTCGGAGCCGCTGCGAGACAGCGCACCGAAGCCACGCGTTGGGTTGTTTTGACAGCGGCGGCGTTAGCAACCGACGCGCTACACACACTCGCCATCTATAAAAGTTTAAAAGAAACGGCTAAACAAAGCCCCCCCCCCCCACACTTGGCGTCGTGCCGAATCCAGACACACCAGCGAGAGACTTTTTACTCTCTGCGGCACACTTTTTAACAGCAGCCCTCATAAGTCAGCCGCGTTAAAGGCCAAAGCTAACGCTAGCTCTCGGCTAGTTATTCATTGATCGGCGTTAAGCTAGCGGCTCGTACCGGAGTTCAGGCACCGCGAACCGGCCGCCCTGGCGAGTCTCTCCACCGGGCGACCCCCTCAGTCGCCGTGCCCCCCACACGCAAGGTGGGTCCCCCCCCCCACGGGTCCCCGCACGCAGGTGCCGCCTTACAAACTAGCAGCCCCAGCTAGCGGGACTTTAGCATTAAGCGATAGCGCGTTAGCAGACGGCTAACGTTAACTACGGGGCTCGCGGGCGACTCACCGCCATCTCTGGGCGCCCCCAGCGGTCCTCCAAGTCCCGACGGGGTCCGGTCTGCAGTGACTCGGGGTCCGACCGGGTCTCTCAAGTTGGACGTCCTAAACTGTCGTACAATAAAACCCCCCCCACGCCGCGCCGGCGGCGGCGGCGGCGGTCGTCCTCGTCGTCGTCACGACGACCACGGTACTCACGGGGCGCCGTTGCTCAGAGCCGCGCCATGACACAAGGCATCGCGTCGCATCGCATAGCAGCCTGGCAGCCGCAGCCCTCATCGGTTGAACGGTTGTGGTTGTTGGTCCTTCCTCCTCCTCCTTCCTCCTGAGTCTCCAGCCCAGAGACCTGCTGCTGCTGCTGCTGCTGCTGCCGGGGGGGGGGGGGGGGGGGGGGGCACAGCAGCGCTGCAGTCGGCTCTGACGTCACGCGCACGTCTTCGCGTTTCGAGAAGCGGGGGGGGGGGGGGGGGGGGGGGGGGGAAATCTTGCGACGCGCATGCGCACTGTCTGCGACTCGGTAACAACAATACAGCCTGGTTGAATGGGCACTAGCCGCTGTTCATTAAGGTGATATGTTGTGCTAGGAGGGGGGGAAGAGGGATTTTGTGATTTTTTTTGTGTCGGGTTTAAAACGCACTTACGGCGAGGGAAATGTATCCTGAAGGTGACGTTTAAGATTGCCCATGGTTATTATTATTGGCCTATTGAAACCCGAGTACGAATATACGGCGGTGTGTAAGTAAGTTTTCCCCAAATATAATTTCATTGTTTACGTTTAATTGCACGTCCCGCCGCCAACCTGAAGATGGCACTGTTGCACTGAATTTGGTCGTCGCCGTCTCCGTTCTCTTTTTTTCCCCCAGAATCATATTTCTCATTTTTTTTAAGATAATGGCGGTTTATGGCATGAACATATGCCATTAAAAGTATACATATATTTAGCTTTTAACCGACTGGACTCATTTTGATATGTGGTGGCGGGACAGAGACAAACATGAGTTTCACAACACCAATCATTCCGCCGCAAATTGTTTCTTATTTTGGGGCTAGGCCCATGGTCACAAAAATGCACAAAAGGATATTGACCACTGTGACATTTCAATTGGAGATGAGAGCACGATATGATACACGCGCTAAGACTAAAACAGATTAATAACCTGCTCTGGGGGAGGCTTTTCAAAGAGTAGTTAAGCCCATTGTCACTTAATTGGGTGCGATAACGCCATTCCCTGAATTAATGGAGCAGTCCGACCTGCCGCCCGCTGACAACAAACTACAACTCCAACAAATGTGTGAATCTCCTTCCAGTTTTGGACTGGCCCCCCTGCCCTCTCGCGAGACTTGGCGCTACGATATTTAAAACCTCGGAGGTGGAGACTAAAAAAATAAAAAAAAAAGGCAGCGCGAGCGGGGTGTCAGGTTTCCAGGCGTGCGGCGCTCCTCCTGACAGCTAGGCTAGCTTGTAACCACAACAACAACAACAACTAACGGAAGCCGGGCGCACCGGCACCGGTACAATGTAATGAATCAATGTCGT
The DNA here is from genome assembly GCA_030340625.1 of Merluccius polli. NCBI lineage: Eukaryota > Metazoa > Chordata > Actinopteri > Gadiformes > Merlucciidae > Merluccius > Merluccius polli. The sequence goes on along the minus strand of JAOPHQ010003176.1, from coordinate 36,210 downwards.
GCTCCCTGAAACCATACTACTGATATACGTGTTGGATGGTGGTGGGTGGTGTTGGTGGTGGTGGTGGTGGTGTTGTGCCGGGTCCTGTCTCTCCGCAGCGCCACGAGGACCAGATGCTGAGCTGAGCTAACCGCTGCGAAGAGAGCCGCCACTACGATTTGATTGGGTCGCCCCCCGGTAAGGATTGCGTGTATATTTGTGTTGTTGTTGTTGTTGTTGTTGTTGTGGTTTTTGTTGTGTCTTTCCTTTCTGCGTATAGCGATGCTTGTGTCGCTAAATAAGTTCACCCGTGGCGCTTTCTCATGCATGGGAGACCTAACTGGGATATCGCTAAATATGCTCATTAAGGTCAATTAATGTCTCTCTCCTGGCATAGGGTTCACCCGAAATACTACTTTAAAACCCGCAAAAAGTGTAATACCTGTATAATTAATAGCGATCAAGGGCTTGATTAAGGGCTATTTTTTTAGCTGGTGACTAGGCATTTGGAGATGTATCTTTTAATAGGGGTTGTTACTATAGTAGGGGTTATGTCCCTCAGTTGAATGCCAGTGAGTAGGCTAATGGAGGGGGAGAAAACTGACCATCTCTGGCAATTGCCCTTGTACACATAAAAGTCTTTGAATCATTGAAATCACGTGCATTACACAAGTCAATGAACAATTTGTCTAGATAAAAAAATGTATCTATCTATCTCCGATACTTTTTTTTGTGTGCAATACATAGGTGTTTTTTTCTTTCCATTGGTCAGTGCTGAAGTGCTGTGTCGCAGCGGTTTTAGAGGATGTCCTTACTTTTTTATCCCCTTGCCTGTGCTTGTAACCCCCCCCCCCCCCCCCACACACACACACACACACACACACACACACACACACACACACACACACACACACACACACACACACACACACACCACCATCACCTCCATCCCACACCGATATACATGCATACACTGCAGAAAGCCAACATCGGCCCCTATAGCTCCCCACTACGAGGAAGGGGGAATGACTGCACCATGCTGTACCCTGCTCTGCCCTACTACTATGTGTGTGTGATGATGGTGTGCATTCAGCAGCTCAAACGGCGGCCTAACGTAACCCACCAACCAACCCACACTTGTCTCTCAAACCAGCAATGTATTGCACAGCGTTGAATGGGCGAGAGGTGATGTCACTGAGACGTGAGGGCTGGGCAATATGTCGATGTTGTGATATGAGACTAGATATCCATCCATCCATCCATCCATCCATTTTCTTCCGCTTATCCGGGATCGTCGAATTCAATTTTGGATACCGTAATATTATGATATGGCATTAAGGGTTGTCTTTTCCTGGTGTTATAGGCTGCAAAAAAGAGAAAATACCCAGTACTTTTCATTTGTCAAGTATTTAATTCACACAGGAGTATATATTCAAAAATAGGCTTTACCATGTGGTTATTTTATTGGACTATTTATTTATTGAATGACCAGAAAATATGCTATATCGTGATTATTATACATCGTTATCAAGATATTAAATGACCTATGTCGGGGTAGAAGATTTTGACCATATCGCCCAGCCCTTCACGTGTGCATGTTGGTTTGTGTTTGCTTTCAGTCTGTCTGCCCACAGAGGTTGGAGAAACGTATGCGTGACTAGTTGTAGTGTGGGTCAATATGCGAGTTGTCCTTGCACAGTCAGCTAATGGCCGCCGGGCCCTTAATGCCCTCTGATGTCACACCGAGTGCCAAGTCGCGTGATAAAACTTGACAGAGCTTGCTTTAGCACCCAATAGAGACGGCAACAAATGGTGACGCCTCATGAGGGCCGGGGCCTGTCGTCACATCACTTGGACTGAGAGCAGAGCTGGAGAACGAAGGCTCGTGGGACGCTCAAGAGAAATTATGTCTGTTTGAGTCTGTGATGCCTTTTTTGAAAAGAGGTGTCCTGGATGTCCAAGGTGATGTCAGACAGAGAGGGGAAAGAGACACCGAAACAAAGAGAATGGGGGAAAGAGATGAGTGAGAGAGTCAGGTATAACCTCTTACTGATGAGAGAGAGAATAGTGAGGGACCTGTCATGATAAATAGTGCTGGGCTTGCGCCGCCACTGCTCCCCTTCCCATCCCCCCCAACCCCCCTGTTTCGCTTGGGCTTTCCAGGATTCTCATTAAAATGCATTAGACTCTCCAGGCTGCCCCCGAACTGCCTTCCCCCCACATCATTGGGGTGCTTATCATCTCCAGAGCAAACAGATATGCTAACCAGTAACAGTGGCGAATAGCATCAGCCTGGATGGCTGCAATAAGCGCAAGGCTGCCTCGTAGCTGGAAAGGTTTCGCAAGTGGCGTACGATGTGAGGTAAACAGCTTTTAAGACCGCCAATAAGTAATTGGTGGTTTTACACACTGGACAGTTAAAGATCAGCGCTTCTGTTATGCGTTTGAAAAGAGCCACTGCGGAGCCGAGTGTATATGGTCCAGCAAATCTCCCTCAATGCGAGAATGGAGCCGGAGTACATCATTAGCGGTGATATTTTCCATAACTGGCCCTTTGTTGATGATTATGTCGATGGTGGTGCCGGTGTGGTCAAGGTGATGGTACAACTGGCAAAGCTGCTTCTTTTTTTTTTTTAGAAGGATAACGAAAATAGCATTTTGTAGGTTTTCTTTTTACTGGGTTTAAGACTTTACACTTCATAGTTAATTCATCTAAATTGTGTTCTTTAGGTTGATTGCTCAGAATATCTCAATATAGCATATCTCATGTTAATTTATTGGGAATTCTTGTAATGCCTAATTTATAATACTTTACCTAAATGGGAAAACGATGCTGAAAAGTCAGTTATGGATCGTTTACATTAATGGTGATACTGAAAGTGATTCTGTGTTGTATTTGAGTTGCTACACTTAAGAAAAAAGGGCAAAGGAATTGGGGCCTACTAGGTCACTTGTAAGTGCACCTCTATAGCACCGCTTGCTTACCTGAGCGTTTGTGTTATTCCTCTCTGTTCAGTAAGACAAAAGCTTGCTATTATAAAAGCCAACAGTGTGAAATATTCATGCAGGAAGCATTAGGATGCTCTGTTTTCCTTTTTCTTAAGTTTACTGTTGGACTTGAACCAAGCCTTTTGGTGCTGTCTTTCATTGTGTTAGGCATACTTGTGTAAAGAGAAAATCTGCAGTTAACCTAATTATTGCTTCAGAACCCTCTAGTATTTAGAGACATCAGTGGCACTGGTCTCCGCTAGTGTTTGTATCCACTGGTGTAGTGGATGCAGATAAGCTGGCAGCAGATGCAGGCTTTGTGAGTAAAAGGCGAAGCGTGTGGGAGCTCACTGGAGACATAGTGAATACAGATTGAGGGAACGCTAGGACGAAGGGAATCAGGTGGTAGCTTAACAACACGCATACCCAGAAAGAATACAAAGACAGTACTCTTTCACAGTTCCCTGCGTACAACTTGACCTTTACAAAATTTGGAAAAATTGTTGTCCTTAAGGTAAATCCACACTCCCCCACACCACCTGCTAATAACACTTCTCCTGAATGTCAGCCAAAACCACTACCAGCTCAAAAAAGAAAATGGATTTACAAGTAACATTTTTAGTATAGTGTATAGTGACCCCCACCACCACCCTTTTACATTGTCATTCATAACAGGTTATCTTTGAGCACCATTCGAGCTGTTTACTACAATCGGCTTTCAGGTTGCTCAGGGTCTCTGCCTGCCTGTAGCTTATCTATGGCAAGGCTCCTATACAGTCTCTCTCCCACAAGGTTTTCACATGGCAGCATTGACATTTCAGGGCTCTCTGTGTCCTGGCATGGCAGAATCACATGCATCCCCGCGGGACCCAGTGTTCAGTGAGTGGGATTAAGTGCTACCTCTGGTGCTGCAGCAGTTTTTCTCCTTTTTTTTTGTCCTGGTCCACGTGGAAGAGGAGCAGGAGGAGGAGGCTGAATGTCTAATACATATTCTGTGCTTTGTTATTGTCCCTTTTTCATTAACAAGCAGTGAAAGAAATTCATAATTTCCCTTTTTAATTGACTGAATCTATATACGGGAATGTAACAATTACATGTTGCACTGGGCACTTATCATATTTTTCCTGAGAGCACAGGCGCATTGTTATTTTGAATGCAACCTCCCCCTAATTACCATCGTAACAAATGTTGTTGTTCCCTTCTTGACATCCTTGAGAGTACACTGAACGATTCACTGATAAGCTTCATAGTCTTTTAGACAACATGGAAGAGTCTCTGTGTTTTGCTTCGGGTTTTGTGGCGTATTTCGAAGTAAAACATTATATTAGGACACAGTGTACGAGGGATGATTCTGATCACTCATGATTGTATTGGCACAAGCAGCAGAACCCACTGCGTGCTCACAAACATGCCCCAAATTTGTTATTATTGGTTGCAATTAAATATGTCAACCGAAGTATTTTTTTTTATGGATACATTCATATGACAGGGGAAAATAAGCTAATAGTGAAGACCCTGTTAAAGTGAAATGTCATGTTGTCTTCACCCATAAGAGTCAGGAGTGCTTATGATAAGGTACACAGTTGCAAGCATTCTTCAACATCGCCTGATTGTAGTTGATTGCAGAAAGGAATGGCTGACTTTCACTTCCTTTTCTCAGGGCTTACAATCACGCTTATAGGCGAATAGAAACAGATGTGCTGGTTGATCACTCACATCTGGCTTCTTATAGGACATAAAAGATAACACATTATCTGGCACAACATAGGGTTTTAAAACTGCAATTCAAAATGTGATTCTTCATGCAGAACAAAACAAAAGGGGCATTTTCAATTCTATAACTTGTGAAAAATGAAAAATTGTCAAGTCAAAAATGTCCTCTTTGATCATTCCATAACAAGTGCATGTGCAAGACACTAGAAGCAGATGTCCTATAATAAGATGCCATACCTTGCGGTCAGATTTAAGAGGATTGAGCATATCTTTCTAGAGTATATGTGTCGTTATTTATTAAGTGTTGTCTATTAGTATTAGCTTAGGACGTGGTGTTGCCAGTCTCACCTTGAGGTATTGTGTGGAGTCACCCAGGGACTCCACTTAGCCGCTGACAGAGGGCGGCGTAATTGCAATGTCAATGTGAAAAAGACAGTAACTGTGAAAAGGGTATCGGGTGATTGGGAGAATAGTCGATGACGATAGAAAATTGAGAGGAAATGGACGAGCTGTAGCACAAGTTCTGTTTGATGACAGCAGTATGAAAATAGCTCAGGGACACATTTAACCTGGAGTTGCAGCTATCTCTGTTTGGACATATCATCTCTGTTTGATGAAGAAAACCAGTAGTTACAAGTCGTTTTTTTTAAAGAAATGATGAAAGCGGTGAAAAGGCTGTGGGAGACAGATATATATTTTAGGTATTTGTCAGAAACTAACGATTCTCTAACCACAGATAATGGATGACCTTCTCTTAAAGTCTACCAGAGGCTGGCAGACTGGCGGAGAGATACGAGTTCATCTATATAATTAGGAAGAAATGCAATAAGAGAAGCACAGTTGAATCATGTCCAGACTGTTCAACAACACGTACAACATGATATGTTCTGTTTTGCTCTATTTTTAACCTGGCTTTGACTGCTGCATTGTGCGCACATTACACAATGTGCCTGTCGGGCAAACAGGCCCTTGGTATGGAATAGCCCAACTTTGCTTGCCTTTGCTACAGGAACCAATTTAAGGAGTAATTTTTAAATGACCATTGCAGCACAGAGTAGACGCCATTGAATGTCATGCTCTTTACAATTTAAGCTGGGAAGGCAAAGCTGTATTGTAAGGTACAATGATTTGTAGTCTGTCGATGTTGTGGAGGACACTCACTTTGATTGAGACTCTCTTTATGGCTCACTTGTTCTTGAATATACAGATGGCTAGAGTCGAGTTATACTCTTATTCTTTCTCAAAAAGTGTTTGTAGTGTGATTTTGTCTTGACACCAGCCAGGAGGAAATGAGTTAAGAAAAGGCGTGTTTAATTTACCAACAACTTTTCTTCTTGTTTTTTTGCAAAAGGGCTCTGAAGCAAGGTTGTATTAGTTACAAAAGCACTGAGGATTTGTGTCTTTCAAATGAAAGGCTATTATTGGATTTCATCAAGCTTGACATTCTCTTCCTCATACTGAAGCGTTGCTCAAGCATGCTTTCAAGTATCATTGATTATTCGATGATTGTATGTTTGTATAATATTTCATTGTATTTGTATAATGTTGTTATATAATAGCGTAATGTATTATTGAATTCGGGGCAGGCTGCTTCTCTCCTTGTTGCCTTCGCTCTTCGTCCACACAGTGAATAATGTCTTTTCCTTCCACCCCTCTCCTTTCCCTCTACCCCCCTCCCCCTTACCATCCGACTCCCATTACCTCCCCATCCTTTATGGTTCCTCCTCTGTCCTTCCCAGCAGCACCACAGTCATTTGCTCTGCGGCGGATGTCTCGCCGCCCGTTCCAGAGGTTGGAGGTCGGTTGGCTACAGGAGGTGGAGCCCCAGCAGTAAGTGATGCGTGCGTCGCTGGCCGGCTGCAGGATGAGCGTGGGCGCGCTCCTCAACGGGCTGCTGGTGTCCGTGGTGGCGGCGCTGCTCTGGAAGTACGCCAAGCTCAGCGAGCACGCCGCCACCCTGGAAGAGGAGCTCCACCTGACCAGGCGGTCGCAGGAGCTGTCAGAGGCCCGCATCGACTACCACGCCGCCCTGCTGGCGCTCCAGGAGCACGGCACCCGCATGGTGTGCACGGGCAAGATGCACACGGACCGCATCTGCCGCTTCGACTACCTCTGCTACTCCTCGGAGGCCGAGGAGTTTGTGTTCTTCTACTCCAATTCGTCCGTCATGTTGCCTAACCTGGGGCCCAGGCGGTTCCAGCCGGCGCTGCTGGACCTGTCCTCAGTGGAGGACCACAACACCCAGTACTTCAACTTCTTGGAGCTCCCCGCCGGTGCTCTGAAGTTCATGCCCAAGCCCGTGTTCGTACCGGATGTCACACTGATACTAAACCGGTTCAATCCCGACAACCTGATGCACGTTTTTCACGATGACTTGCTCCCTGCCTTTTATACCATGAAGCAGTATTTGGACTTGGATGACGAGGCTAGATTGGTCTTCATGGAGGGTTGGGGTGAGGGCCCGTATTTTGACCTCTATCGGCTTCTGAGCAGCAAGCAGCCACTCCTCAAAGAACAGCTTAAGAACTTTGGCAAGCTAATGTGCTTCACAAAGTCTTATGTGGGACTGTCCAAGATGACTACCTGGTACCAGTACGGCTTTGTCCAGCCACAGGGCCCCAAAGCCAACATCCTGGTGTCGGGCAACGAGGTCCGGCAGTTTGCTAAGATTATGATGGAGAAGATGAACATTACCGGGCCGGAGGAAGCCGCCAAGGAAGGAGAGGGTACTGAAGAGGAGAAGGAGAAGGAAACAAGGGAGGATTACATTGTGGTCTTCTCCCGTTCCACAACAAGGTTGATCCTAAATGAAGCAGAGCTGATCATGGCGCTGGCCCAGGAGTTTCAGATGAGAGTCTTTACGGTGTCCCTGGAGGAGCAGTCTTTTGCCAGCATAGTGCAGGTTATCAGCGGCGCCTCCATGCTGTTCAGTATGCACGGTGCTCAGCTTGTCACGTCACTGTTTCTGCCCAGAGGTGCAGCTGTGGTTGAGCTATTCCCCTATGCCGTTAACCCAGAGCAGTACAGCCCGTATAAAACCCTAGCCTCCCTGCCGGGCATGGACCTCCAATATGTTTCCTGGAGGAACACGATGGAGGAGAACACTGTCACTCATCCGGACCGGCCCTGGGACCAAGGGGGCATCGTGCACTTGGAGAAGGAGGAACAAGAGCGCATACAAGCCAGCAAGGATGTCCCCAGGCACCTGTGCTGTCGTAACCCAGAGTGGCTTTTCAGAATCTACCAGGACACTTTGGTGGACATCCCTTCACTCCTAGAGGTGCTCAAGGAGGGCCTGAAAACCAGACCCAACTTGAAAAAGAGCAAGGCGGCCAGCACAGTTCACCCAGGGCGAGTCAGAGAACCCCAGTGCCAAACCTCAGTCCAAGCCACCAATGAGGCCAAACTCACAGTCTCCTGGCAGATCCCATGGAACCTGAAATTCCTGAAGGTGAGAGAGGTGAAGTATGAGGTGTGGATCCAGGAGCAAGGAGAAAACACCTACATGCCTTATATCCTTCCCCAGCAGAACTACACCTTCTCGGAGAACATTAAACCTTTCACCACCTATCTGGTCTGGGTCAGATGTATCTTCAACAAGAACCTTCTGGGTCCTTTTGCAGATGTTCTCATGTGTAGGACCTAGTCAAATATTAGTTTTTAACTCAATCCTGTGTTGTTTCACACATGACGATGAACCTGTTCCAGACAATCAACTATTGGAACGCATACATTTTGCAATGAGATTTGAGAGGTGGATGCAGTATGTGGAAATTGTGGTACACTCTCATCCCTAGAGAAAAAGATAAATGTGTGACTAACTGTAGATGCCCTCTCGAGAAGACTTGAACCACAAAGATAGAACACAATCCCAGTAGGGGTCTAATTATGAATGCAGAAATGAAATGTGTCACTGTATGAAAGGAAGAAAATGTCTTGCTATATCTCTCGTCAAGATGAAATAATTCCAACTGGCAGATTTATTTATGTGCAAAATATTACATGTTTTCTAGCGGTAGTCAGAAACCTGATCCCATACAGTATCTTTTTACAGTATGCAATGTAGCTTTTTGTTGTAAAATTTGAGTGTGCGTGTTGTGTGTGTGTGAGTGAGATTTCGGTGTTGACAGTGTGCTTGTGAGGCCCATGGTTCAGTTGGATTTTTCTTTTCTTTTTAATCTTGCCAAAACCAAAGTAGTCTGCCAATGTTATTGCTCGTCAACCGTGTAGTTATGTTTTTATTTTTTCAGGGTTTCATTGTCTATGTTCAAATCTTTTTTTTAACCAAATTTATCCTGCAAACTATGTATCTATAGTTTCCAAGTAACACTCTAAAAATGGTATTACCGGTAATTGAAATTCAGTAAACAATTCAGGTAATATAGGTGTATAAAATCTTCTAGGATTAGGCATAGACCTAGTAAATAGTAAACCTCACAGAAATAATTCAGATATTAATTGGTGCAATGGACAGTCCAACCTTATGTCACCATTATTATTATTGAATTGTAATTGAATTGGATTAGAACTATCAACCTCGGTCATCGTGTACCTCAGCGTCTTTTATTTTAATTGAAAAATACTGCATCGGGCTAAAGTAGCATGTAAGTTTAACCATGTTAATATGACAAGGTATATCATATCATATCTTAGGGATTTCACTACCCGTGGAATACCATGTATTACTCGGAAGAGATGCAGGGTGTTGTTATTGCAGTTCTTTGCACATCTTCTGTGTGAAGCAGCCAATGTTTGTGGCTGGATGCTAAGCTAACAGATGGATCGATGTGATCTGCAAGTGGCAGTAGAAAGTAGAAGTAGAGACCGTATGATCGGATTAGCACAACCTGACAACACAATACTGCCCCACTAACATGCTCAGTTTACATTTTTTATTTGCCAGTATTTTTTGTATGTATCTCAACGTTTCATGAACCATGTTTTTAGCCTCTATTACAGTCGTCCGATATTTCGTAGTTCCACCTGTTGGCCAATAGGGGCATTCTTATGAACATAAATGCTTCTTAATTGGAATCAGTCTTTCCTTTATTTGGCAAGTGCACTTTTTATTTATATTAGTTCTAAGATGCTGTTTCATTGTCCCATTTAGTTGTAAGAATTGATTTGAAATGGTTGTGAAAATGTGATGTTTTTAGACATTATGTGTATGTGTACGTGCATTGTTACTTACTTGTGCCCTTAGCCCACGTTTAGAGAGATCTTGTGAGTGCTGATTTTCTGAACTGAGACTGCATTGCTGTTTTCTACATTGAGCTAAGTGTAGGGATTTCTTTTGGGTATAGTTGTGATTGAATAAAGAAACTATTTCTTATTTTATGCAATGTTGGGTCATCTTATTTTATCATTTTCCACAACAATGAAATGTTATTTATGATCGATAGATGGTCATTGTCACCAACTCAGGATTGGTAAGATTCAATTGTACCCAATACTGTGTGTGTGTGTGTGTGTGTGTGTGTGTGTGTGTGTGTGTGTGTGTGTGTGTGTGTGTGTGTGTGTGTGTGTGTGTGTGTGTGTGTGTGTGTGTGTGTGTGTGTGTGTGTGTGTGTGTGTGTGTGGTGGCTTAACACTGCCTCAAGATAACATTGAGAACCCTCTGTGAATTGACCTAAATGCGTTAGTGGAGCTGCTCCATTCTATAGAGTCGGTGTGGGGGGGGGGGGGGCTCATTGTTAAAGACATGAATCCCGCTAAATTATTGCATTTTCTCTGCGTCAAATCTTATCGAATAAATCACATGAGTGAGATAAATGTATTGAATTATCAGAAGTTTTACACAAGTTCAGAGGCAAGGTTGCATTGGTCTTGAAATGGGATAGCACACAGAGAGAGAGATTATAGCCTCCGCAGCAACACTGCATGATTGGATGCCTGCTGACATGACAAGTCTGTCCCATTAATAGAATAGATATAGATTATTATTTCATTATCTCCACTTTGAAATGGATAGTATTCTGTCTACATAGAGATGATGTGATGTGTTGTGTATGCAGATCAGTTGAAGAAGTAGTTCATGTTAGTGTGTTGTTATCTGTAGTAAAAAAAAAAAAAAAAAACGGCTCCAAAATGAGGTCACTCCGGTTTTACATCTTCCTCCATTATCATGCAACAATTTTTCAAAAAAGTAAAGTTAACTGCAGTTATACATGATCATGTCTGCGGACAGTTGACTATTCCCTCAGACATTGAATGTTCAATGACAAGTGATCACTGATTACTGTATCCAAAGTCAAAAGCAAGCCAGACAATAAGAAACCACAAGGTATCATGAAGGAGGTTTTCAAGCTCCTCTTTACCTTCTTACCTCCTCTTGTCCTTCCCCTCTCTTCAGATCTCTCTCCCTCTGTCTTTGTCTCTGTCTCCCTCCCTCTCACTTTCCCCCTCCCTCCCTCTCCAAATCTCTCTACCCAAAGCTATTTTCTGCCAGTTTAATTGCATAGACAAGATGCTGCATGACAGCCGCAAATGGATAGCGCTCGGCTAAGTGACAGTGGCCCTCCCTACCCATAGTGGTGGGGTGGGGGGGCATGGCACGGTGGAGAGAGAGGCATGGCGTAATTTAATGGTTTCATTTGGGATTTCATGGTGTGTTGGTGTGTGTGTGTGTGTCTGTGTTTTCGGCATATGTGGACCAGGAGTATGAAATGAAATGTACGGATAGAAACCCGGCCTGAGAAACCCTTCCTGCAGGTTTCTATATTAATTCTATTCATATTATATTCATATGAGAGACCATAAGTGGAATAGCACCCCAAGGAGCACCGCTCATTATCATTAAGGTTAGGAAGTAACCTCCGCCTTTGCTCACCTCCTTAAAGGTGACTGCAAACCATTTTTGACATAATTGCACTTGTTTTTTTTTTTATTGTTTATTGATTTTTCTTCTTTAACAAGACATTTTAACGTAGAAATATTACATGAAAAACAACAGCAACAACCAAATAAATATCTATATATTTTTTTTTATAAAATAAAACATCTAACACAAAACAGAAGTGTTTTTGTATTTGTATTCATGTTTATAATAGTAAAATTAAAAAGTGTTAACTGCATGTTAATATATTTGACTGTAATCTTACATTTAGGGCATTTAGCATAGCTGTAAGATATTCAGGCTGTTTCATTTCTTTAATACTAATGTTAAATCTGGGAGATTTTCAAGTTAGAGATGAGCCTTTCAAGGCCACCAATAATATAATAGTTTGACAAATAATAATTAAAAATAAAAAACACTTTTAAACGATCATTTTCAAAGTAAATGTAAATAAAGACTAAAATCTCTCTATTCGGTGACAGATTTCTCCTAAATGTTTTAATTAAATCCAAACATTTCCCCTGAAGTTGTGAAGCATATGATATAATGAGTTATCGACTTATTGTTTTCTTTCAATAAGAACTAACCCTGTTTAGCCGATTCCCAGAGCGAGAGAGTGTGAAAGAAAATTGGAAATGAAAAACTGTTGTTGTTCTGTTACGGAGTAAGGATGCGGTTTCCAATGACGTTACCAAACAATAATGACTTACCACCGTAATCACTTGGAGTTTGGTGATCATTTTTAGAAACTGAATCATATTTTGTGTTAGGCCTATTTTAAGGTATCAGGAATGGAGGGAGTGAGGGAGACTCCATAATCACCACAATCACTTTCATTTAAGAATTATGTTAAATGTTTATCTAAATCACCAATCGCCAAATAGAGGCTGGGATTACACTGGCCCCGCGAGACCATTGGGATCTCACGAGTTCACAACAATCTGGTTATCTGCTGATTGGTCTCCATCCCGTTGAGAGCCTTTTCCCACAAAAAACATATAAAATGCTTGGAGGGAGTTTCAGTTCATGACAAACAAGGAGCTGCAGTCTGCCGAATAAAAAAACAACAATGTCGACGCCAAAAGAAAATGCTCTGTGGAACAATCAAAACAGTTTTTATCTGAAATAGACAATCACAAAGTTAAAAGGTGAAATTGTTTTTCCTGCACTTCCAATAGGATTTGGCAAGAGCGACGAGAAAAAGGCACGAGTGGCACTCTGCAGTCAAGTCAAGTCAATTTTATTTGTATAGCCCTTATTCACAGTAAAAGTGTCAAAGGGCTTCACAGGCCATATATTTATTACACACACTAACCCAAGGCCCCCAAATGGCAAGAAAAAACTCCCTTAATTATAAGGAAAGAAACCTTGAGAAGGAACGCAGGGATGGTTAGGAGTGCAATGGGTGCCATAATTGACATACATAATTGACATACAATTTTAAAAATGAAAAATGTGTTCCGGCGCAAAATGAGACCATATGATCATAACACATGTCCACCGAGTTGGACCGTTCTCTGGGATCAGTTTTCATTCTAGTCGAATGTAACCAACGTTCTCGAAAACCGCTAATGGCACTGGCTTTCTAAACTTTCTTTTTAATAAACTGTCTGTACACTTACAAAGTTCTCAATGCTTCGTTTTACATGTAGGGACCCTCATTATGCTACCGTGGAAGTGTGGTGCAATTTTGAGCCTTGTTAGTGGTATAGAATTGCGATTTATTTTACATGAATGTCTGCCCCCACAGCTAGCGTTATAAGCTAATTAGAGGTTTTCGAGAACGTTGGTTCCATTCGACTAGAATGAAAACTGATCCCAGAGAACGGTCCAACTTGGTGGACATGTGTTATGATCATATGGTCATTTTGCGCCGGAATTGTCCTTTATGGTGCTGGCTGGTGAGCACGCTGGTAGCCATCCGCTGGGGTGGCCAGGCGTCCGGTCATGATCACAGCAACACACTCAAACAGAGACAGCATTATGGTTAGATGAGGCAGGGTGGACAGGGAACACGTAATCTAATCTAGTGCCTATCGGCAGCAGGGATAGGACAGTGCTGGCTAACGGGTCGATTTAGCTGTAATGAGAGCTGGGACACTCCTAGGAGCCAAATGAGAGTGGAAAAAAATAGGTTTTTAAGTTTGGATTTGAATTTTTCAGCAGTCTGCTTCCCTGATTACAGATGGCAGCCTGTTCCACAGATAGGCCGCTCGATAAGAGAAACGCTCTGACGGACAAAAGGGAATAATAAAAGGTCCTTCAGGTTGGATGCTGCTAGTCTGACTCACTGGATGTAGGTTGTTGGTGTATAAGACTGCCATTGGGTGACTATTTCAGTCGGCACGCTCCTACCCTGCCGCTATCTGCGTGTTACCGCTTTCAAAGTCCCCGTTGCGACGTGAAACAACAACCACAGAGCTAACAGCTGACATGCTGAAAATGGCATGTTTTTGAAGAAGATTTGGGTCGTGCAATAAGGCAGAAATGTCCAAAACAAGTCAATACAAGAAATACAAACAAGACAGAGCGTTTTTCCCCTATACCAGAATGATAGTGGGTTCAGCCAGACCTTTATCCAGTGCTGGCACAGCACTAAAATAAAGTGTGGAGAAAGGTCTGGCTATCTGCGAGACTCGATTGGTGCTAATCCGATCCCAGGATTTTATCGGTAAGTAGAGTAGTAGCACCTTAAAATCCAACCTGGTATTAATTAGACGGAGGAGGGAGGGAGGAGAGGATAGGAGTAATTTGGTTGAATTTTCTGGTTCTAGGAGTCTAGCAACAATAGTAAAGCCGCTGCCCGTATTTGGAAATCAATTTCTGCCCAGCGAAGGCCAGACAGATATTCATTGCGAAACGCAGACCTGAATATCAGGAAGGTCTCACAAGGCTAGGATAATACTAAGCCCCATTTGTGAATATCTGCGCTATTGTGAAGCATGGTGTGTGTGTGTGTGTGAGCGCCACTGTGTATCACTTTGTGTGTGTGTGTGTGTGTGTGTGTGTATAACAGTAAACATTACTCCAAAAGCTGAGAGCACACATGCACACCACTGACCCTCCTATCCACCAAAAGCACAGCAGGTACCAACCAATGGAGTTCAGCTGAGCAGAGCAACACTTTGCTGCTGGGAGGTGATGTGAGGTGTTAATCTGTATGTGTTTGATGTCAAAGTTGGGCCTCAACAACTTATCCTTTTCTCTTTCTTTCTTTCTTTATCTTCCTATCACCTGCATCTCTGTTCCCCCTCTGTCTTATCACACTCACACACACAAATGCACACACATGCAAAAACACACGAATAAGCACACACACGCGCGCGCACCGCGAATGAGCAGGCACGCACACACACAGCACATGCATCGACGCTTTGAACTCGCAGTCAAGATCCTCAGTGTTTCTCTGTCAGAATATTCTTGTGTGTCTTTGATCGGTGTTAAAAGGTGAAGGTGGCCTCAGGGATCTGCTACCGCTGAGATGGTGTAGAGTTCACCCTTACAAGTTACTCTCAGGCTTATTCGTGTTACCAGGAAAGTTTGCAGTTAAAAGTTGCAGTTTACGATTTTCGTTTTTAACATTCAACGTTAAACCTTGAATCGTTTTTATGTTTTCTTACAAATATATTTATTATTTGAACTGCAATTCAATTAAATGAACGGGAAGGATGCACTTTTTGAGTCTGTACAGAGGCAGTGTCATAATATTTGGTCACCAAAAAGCTGTTCCCTAGTGCCATTTCAGGTGAGGTGCCTTTCGCGTGGGCGTCTCCATCATGAAAGACTGAACTAAACTTTAAAATGGTTTCATCATTAGACAGTCTCCCTGATGATAATGCGGACAGCTCAGATCTAAATATATTCTGATAATAGGATGTGGATTGCGGTGTAGCTCCGGTGAGACATTTCCCTCTGATGACCGATAAATAGCTCAGATGAATTAACAGAAAGATGATCAAAACAACAGAGGAAATGCATTCTGACTCAAGCTTCGACAGGTTTCGTCGTTTCGAATTCGGGTTTCGTAGGTAGAAATAATTCATGATTCAGACAGACTTGCAATTCTCTTGCAATGGGCAGCCTGCCACTCTACGTGTGTTCAAGTGTGCCTTTTGAAAGCGCTCAATTGGGCGAGCGTGTCCGTGCACATCCTAGTTATGGCACTGCCTGTAACTAAGGGAGGTTGTGACTGTTAAGAGGACGACAATATCAGGAGGAAGCAGTCACGGTGGACAGGGAGCGGACAAAGATGAACATCATCACCTGGGCCCCTGCTCTCCTCACCGGAGTTTAATTTGAACACGGTATGAGCAGCAGTGAAACCTCCTCTCCGATCCGCTCCAATGGCATGCGTTTCCTCAGGCCGGCCATTAAACCCGATGACCTTCTCTGACTGATGCATTTCCGATGCTGTGCTGCACCGGCCCTAAACTTGCAGGCCCCCCTTTAGGGAATTACTTTGTGCATGGGTCGATGTACACCGTCCTAGGGTGATGGGGGAGGGGGGGGTTAAAAATAAGTGACCCGATATGGACATCTCCGTATCTATATCATTCAGGATGTCATGTGCTTATTCTCCCGGCAGGGTCAAGACCGGAGGCTTCACCCCCCCCCCCCCCACAACACATAATTGAGGCCTAGCGGAGAAGTACAGGAAGACGCACTCAACTGAATCCAGGTTTCAGGAGCCGCTAGACATTTAGCCTCCATGATGAGCCATAGATACACTGTGACAGATTATTTTTGTAATACTGCCAAAATCTCTAAAAGCAGCAGCAAGGACAAAAGTGTTTAAGATGGCACTATCTATAATAACTATAATAGTAGTAGTAACTTCTGGTTCCTGTCATTTTAACATTAGGTCGGTTTTATTTATGTCTGTCGTAGCACCAGCATGGTCAATGTATATTTACTTGACAGGTTGTGTCTATAGGCCTACTGGTGCACAGCCATACCTAAATTGAACAGACCTATAATTCATGTTACGCTACAACTGATTTCGCGACTGTGAAAAGGGCCTATTTGCAGAGTCTATTGTGGCTACAAAATAGAAATGTATTAACTGAAACTGAGAATTCAGCTGTTCCCCAGTCCTTCGGGGCGGCTCACTCCTTCCTCCTCTCTCCTCCGGGCTCAGCCGCCACCGGGTTTTAAAGAGAAGACAGGTGATTAGTACATTTACAACACATGCCACTTACTCACCTGCTCTCTAATGGGGTCCCGAGAGCCACGCCCCCTCCAAGCTCGCTCCTTCAGCCAGAGCTTAACCACCTCCACGCCGCACTTGAAGAACCAAACCCCATGGCTCCCCAGCGAACGCCCCTTCGAGTCAGTTTCAATAAGTGGAGGACAGATCCCATCAACACTTAATCAGCAGGTGACCAGGTAACCATATCAGCCAATGAGAAGTTAATGTGATGAACCTAGAGAGGGAGTCCTCTAATGCAAGCCAATGTACAAGTGGTGGTGGGTTCCTGTTACGAAACCCCTAGTGTAGGGGATGGAGGGGGTAACATGAAGCTGACTCAAACAGGACAGACGCTAAATGATTTATTGGGCTAAAGAACTAAGCATGAGGTTGCTCAAGGAAGGTTTAAGTCGTCAGGGTGAGCCTGGGCCAAAATAATGAACACAACGGGACTTAATATAATACAAAATAATCGTTCTCATATAGCGCAACAGAGAAAAACAATAGGTAAAAAATGTTTGGTGCCATTTGGGCATCAAATGAAAGGCCGCTCACCCCGACCAGCTTTCTTACAGGAATAAAACAAAAGCACAAATCTGGAAACAATTAGGAAAGGCTGAAAAAAACTAAATAAGTGAGCAATCATCACAGTGGCAACAAACCACAGACAGCTTACAAACAAAGGCTAAGATTACATACAGGCAAATGAGAGTGCATGAGCATGAAAGCCTGCAAAGTTGGAACCGAGGAGGCTTTTGAGCAGGCAGCTTGGCCCTCATTGGTTAGCATCCACCAATGAAAACAGAAACTCCAGAACAGCCATGTTTGTAGTTCTAAAAAAAGACAGGGAGGGGAAAACAGTAACAGGGGAAAACACATACATACATTTGTGTGTGTGTGTGTGTGTGTGTGTGTGTGCGCGTGTGTGTGCGTGTGTGCAGCTGTATTTTCCCTGGCCTCCGTGTTGTGTACACGGAGACAGGAAGCAGGAAGGAGGAAGAAACAAAATGATCACCCGGGCGTGACATAGGATTGCTTTTGTGTTTTTTTTGTCTTTCTGTAGGACTCATGACAGCCGTTCTGTTTCAGTGCTATATGTCACACACCCGTCGTCGAGGGTATGGCGCGTCACACGGCAGATTGGTTTTGACCCCAGGTCAAGAGCATGTGGGTCCATGCTCCGATGACTTCCTGTTTAATCTGTGGATCTGCATGATTGCAGTTCAGTTATTGTGTGTTTGTGCCATAAAAGAAACTTCCTGCTAGGCCAGGCCGATTATGATCCTACGATTTTATTTTCCCATACAAGGAATCAGAAAACAATGCTATTTTTCGAGAAACCGTTCATAATGTCACAGAAAATCCCACTTGATCTACTTCTGAGTTGGTTTAAATCTTACAAAATCTCTCCAAACATTGTATCTTCTAAGACATCTGCTATAAATGTATAGGTGATATACTAGTTTTTACATTTGTTACAGTACAAGATGTGTTTTGTGTTTTGCATCTGTCGTATGTAAGGTTTGTCAAGTACAGGTTACCTGTTTATGATGTGGTCTGTATTGTATTATTGTATTTATTATTTTTATTTGTATAGTTTTCTGGGTTTTTTTTTATAACAAACTGCTCTGTTGTGTCACTCAACACGTGCAGGACACTTGGGTATTTTGTTTCTCAAAGTCAAATATCCTCTCTTCTCTTTTATTCACTTCTTCCTGTTTGCTTGCCTTCATCCTTACGTGCCATCAATCGCATGCTATCCGATTCGACTCCTCTCTCCGCCTATTTCTCTATTTCAATTCTCTCTCTTGTCTCTCTGCTGAGCCCGCTGAGACAGCCGAGGGGCCACGAATATCAGCATAAATAAGGCATGAGTTGGTGTAGCATTACCGTGGGCACACAGGCACGCGCGCACACACACGCACACTCACACACCACCTGCATGCGCACACACACACACACACACACACACACACACACACACACACAAACACTGTAATAACACCACTCCTCCCTGAGAGGGTAAGGATGGGATATCCCTGGGGAGCATGTTCAATTTTTGTTTAAAGGTAGAGAGGCCGCAAAGCCTGTCAAAGCAATTTAAAATCTCCAGAATATATATATATATATATATATATATATATATATATATATATATATATATATATATATATATATATATATATCAAATAGTAACCATCTATCTATCTGTCTGTCTGTCTGCCTGTCTATCTGTCTATCTCTCTATCTATCTTGAGACTATACTCTGTCAATACTGAATTTCCCCTTTAATCCCCCATTAATAAATAACTTACTTGTATCTGTCTGAAACATTGTGTTGCAGAATTAATACGATGGAGCCAAATGTTCAGAACTGCCAAAGAACTGCCAAAGTCTGTAAACCAGCCTGTAAACCATATGAGGTAGTGAAGTAGTATTTTATCACCCCATTAGAAGATTTTTATAACCGATATTTTATAGGTTATCAGGAAAGATGGCGGTGATTTCAAAGCAGGCCGAAAGCTGATGTAATTCGACTGTTTATTTGTCACTTTATTGAGTTTTAATATTATTTCGGTTGATAAAGTCACCCTGTAGATTTCCAATGTGTGGTCAGTTTATCTAAATGACGCCTGTTTGGAAATTGGCTCCAATCCATTGTGGGGCAGCTGAGTGTGTCCAGTAAACTCACACCGAATACTCAGAAAATCCTGCTCATCTAGTATACATCCGGGCATTGCTCGCGTACACAAAATCCACATACTATACAGTGTGAACGCACTACGTACTCAAGTCATACTTAGTATGAATAGTAAGTTAGTATGTTAGTATGCGGTTTCAAACACAGGCTCTCTCTCTCTCTCTCTCTCTCTCTCTCTCTCTCTCTCTCTCTGTCCCTCTCTCTCTCTCTCTCTCTCTCTCTCTCTGCTTAAACCAGCTATCAGCCACACACACTCTCCACATATACATTTTCTCAGGCCTGAGAATCCAAAATAACACAAAATAGTCAAAGACTGTGCGGTTTCACCGTGTAAATATCTGCCTTGTTTCATGTCCAACGAACCAAATCAGATTTGAAGTATTTCATCCCATTTTGTTAGGATGTCAATTATGTCTTACTTTGTCAAATGGTAAACAAACATGGAGAAGCTTTGGTAGTACGATAGTATCTCCACAAACCCAGAAACCTCAAATTGTCCCTGCCAGTTGACTGTAATATAGACTATGTCAACACACTGGCAGGTCCCAGTCTACTCATTACATTGACAACCAATGTGGACAGAAAGACCTGCCATCAAGTTATTATGCTGTATAAACTTGACATTCAATCTGGGCACTGAAAGGCACTGAAGGGCACTGAAAATGTACATCTAAAATTGTATTTTTGAATGCAAAGGAGAAGGGAATTGATAAGCAAACCAGATTGGCCTGCAGCTTAAACATTGCCTCAATAGTTTGGCCACTAATACAGTGAGAATCTTGGCTTCAATGCGATGGAGGACTTTCAGGGTAAACACAGGGGCATAAATCAGTTGGGAGTCGCCAGAGAAAGCACTTCTGAAGCCAGAGAAAAGACGACGCCTATAGTGTGCGCCTTTCCCCCATCCCAGGGCATGTGACTCGTTCCAAATTGGCAACGCCATCACAGTCGGGTACAGTAATACTTTCCACTGCGAGGGGTATAAACAAAGACAGAGAGAAATGGTTTTTTAAATAACATTTGTCCTTGAGTTTTCTTCCGAGCCCAATGTTTCTGGGTTTCCACTAAATACAGGGCCCTTATATTATTTCATTACTGTCAATGTATGTAGCACTGTGTGAAACAATCCCACTGCAGGTCTAAACATGTATTATCCCAAATCGACTCGTAAGCAAAGTGACTGTGGTGCAATTTTGGCCCGAGAGCCGTTTTTTCTTTTTTTCCTACTGAAGTAAAGGGTGCAACACATGCAATTACGAAACGAGAGCAATAAAACAGTTGATGGGGACAGTTGAGTGGAGGGAGTGTGTGGGGGGCGGGGGGGGATGCGGTTGCATTGGATGGAGGAAAGTTTCAAATCTGCTGTGATTTGTATGCTTTTTTTACACCGTCGACACACACCCCTGCCCTGCAATGCTGGTCTTTAACCTTGACTTCGCAAATATGTGTTGATCGTATGCATAAAGGCAACGCCAACAATAATATTTATTTTACGAGAACGAACCAGACAGATGAAATGAAGCAGACCGAAAGCTCAATAACAGCACAGCACAGGATCGGACAGACGGACACCGGCGGCAGCCAAATGGGAACTCAAAATGCTGACCTAAAGGATCATTTCAGATTTTTCAATCTGGACCCTATTGGGTCTCAGCGTCTAACGCAGAATTTGTATTCACCTTTCTCCTTGACCCTGTCTGTTTGTTATCCTGTCCGACCAAGTCTCTGCCAAAAGCGAGACCTCTCCTTGGCGAGACTCGGGTCCGACACAATAACAAACAGACCGGATCAAGGGAAAGGTGAAGACAAATGTTTGACTTCTCTGTAGGGATCCTTTCCGTAATGTTGGCAGACACTTAGAATAACAGTCTGAGCCTTTTAGAGGACGTACATTGGCGGGGCGCTAATGTCCTGTCGTTTTACACGGCTGAAGCCCTCTCAACTCTGGACCAATTGCAAAAGTTGCTGTCCGCATTAGTCCCTGAGACCCAAACATGATGGGAAAATAGGGTCCAGATTAAAAAGATCCCGAAGTTATCCTTTAAGAGATGGAGTGGAAAAACACAAGACTCAGAGGGAGGGATCACTCAACCACCGTCGGGTGGTAAGATGGAGGGAACGCCGTCTCCGTATCTTGGTTGGCCCAGCACCTCCTGGAGACTTTGGTCTGGGGGGGGGGGGGGGGTAAAAGCCAAGAAGGACAGACGGACAACTGGCAGATGACGGCGGCGAGGAGTTTGCATGCGGAAGTCCTTTCCAGTTCCAGCACCGTGACAACTGAGAGCATTTGGCGGCGATGTCGGTGCGCAGTCCACGAACCCATTGAAATATGTGCTGAACGCCGGTGCTGCTGCCGCTGCGCTGTGTTTCTTTGGCTCGGGGCAAGCCTGTCCGGGAGGCTGAAGTGAGCCGATGTTGGAGAAGTGCTCAATAACTGTCAGCGTTGGCAGGAGGGCAGGCCCGTGACATCGTCTAAGGAGATATGGCCCCCAGGGGCAGTGTGGAGAGACAGGTAGAGGCTGCGGGAGCCCAGATGGCAAGGGCTTTTATTTGGAGCACAAGCTGTACAGGCAGAGATGAATGAGCGTGACCCGCCCTCCTCATACTGGGCCACCGAAACACATTGGCGCAAAGAGAGAGAGAGAGGAGCAAGGTCCCCCCCTCCAGGATTGGCAAGTGAGCTTGTGACAAGTGGCGTTGGACCGAGTCTGGAACAAAACTGACAGTCGGGGTGGAAACCATCCTCACTGCATTACTGTAACCATTCGAAAACATGTCACTTTGTGTTTTATATGTTGCTTTTGTGTTAGAATTGCAAGGAAGAGCCAAGTCGCCAATCAATCAAGAACCAGAAAATAAATAGAGAGTATGTGTGTGTGTGTGTGTGTGTGGGTCTGATTTGGCTGAGAAGAATGGACATACCAAAGGCACGATGCTTTGATTCACGTCCAATCCACCATCAACTAACTGCCTGTGCGAAGCAGGCAAGGCAGGCAGGCAGGCAGACAGGCCCAACCTTCTGGAAAAATCTTTACTCCCCCCTCCACACACACACACAGCCTCCTTCCCTCTCCTCTTCGCTCTCTACCATGACAACATAATTACTTGTTGATTAGCTTGACTAGAGGGTGTATCAATACCGTTTTAATTGCTCAAGGGTTGTGGTTGTGCAGTAATCACCAACCGGAGGCGGGGGAGTGATTGAGTGCAGCCAATGAGCGGAGCAGTAATCGGGTGGAGGAGACAGGATTAAACCAATCAGTTCGCTGCAAGCTGACATGAGGCATATGTGTTATGAGCGAGCAAGGATATGCTCAGGATACATTTAGCAAATGTTGTGACTGCGTCGCGTCAGTGTGGCTTTCACAGAAATTGTGAAAGCCACACCGGTCGCAGGGCGATGATTCAAGTCTCCAACGGTGCTGGGACTGGGTATAAAATATCCAGAAATGTACAAAAATAAAAGTCTGTATTCCTGTGACTTTTCTTGCCGAGTATGACCATGGGAGAGGTTAGGGGTTGGACACTGCTTACCCACTCTACCTCCCACCAACTGAACCCCTCCATGACTCATTGCTATGTTGTACTGGAATGGTTGGAGGGCACGCTGTGAAGTAAGTACCAGTGATTTGATTTGTATATAAGAGGTTTACTCTGAGAGGTTTGGCACAATACAAGCAGACAAACGTGTCTGCTTGTATTGAGTGTTTTGGCTGCTGCAGCTGCTTCACAAACCTATGAAACAGTATCTGAGTAAATCCAAGGCCTAAACATATGAAAGAGATACAAAGAAAATACGAATCGGATGGTTATAGTAATGCGCCGATAGCAGCGGTTGTTTCTTTAATACGTTCTTTGGGCAACTTGTAACGGAGATGGATTTAAATGGTGTCATCATCATCATCATCATCATCATCATCATCATCATCATCATCATCATCATCATCATCATCATCATCATCAGGGTGCTAATCCTCTTGCACTTTGGAGAGACAATGACAGCTGAGGGGTTGCTTTCGTAACATCTGTAATCACGTTGTCAGCATCATCACTAACTTGTTATTACATTTAAATCCTCGGCGGCAGAATGCTATGTTATCAATGTGATTATATGTTATGTAATTACACATGTCTATGTCATTCCATCAGCCGCTAAAGCCATAGAGGAAATGCAGCGTCGGGGTGGTCTGTGACAAAAATAAAACCGTGTTTGATCGTTTTGTGTTTGTTCAATTTAGTCATGTTAAATATGCAATTCTGAATATTTGAACAGACTATTTACGAATGTACCTGTTTTATCTGGAGATAAATGCATGTGGTCATAGGCACATGTACAGCCTCATGTTGTCTTAGGAAGGATGACTAACTTCTGTTCATCCTTTCTATTCCTCACTACACAACCACCACATAATACCCACCGATATCCCGTTATCCATTATCTATTGTTATCTCTTCTAGTCCTGCTCTCCTGGTCACACACACACACACACACACACATGCACACATACAGGTGTGCGCACACACACACACACACACACACACACACACACACACACACACACACACACACACACACACACACACAGCAGATATGAATAAAGCTAACTGAGTGTGCAGTGCAAAGAAGATAAAGAATAAGAAGAAATAAAAAGTGAAACAGTCAGATAATTACCAGATAAGTTTTACCATTATAGTTGAGACAGTGACTGACAGAGCTGGCTGTATTGTATATTGTATTATATATTGTGTCATGTTAACTCAAACAAATCATGATTTTCACTGAATGTTGCTGTGCAATGGGTACTAACGTGCGAGGCTCTGAAAACTGCAGTTGCATGCACAGTCATCTGCATGACAAAAGTGGTCTTCTAAAAGTGAGCGATTCGTTCATTTGAATCAGACTAATATAAAGTCTAATACACATTATATTAGACTGCTATGGAAACAATTAGACAGTGCGGAAATTAGAGGCGTGCAAAATCAGTGACTAAAAGCTCTTGAGAAGGTTTGACACTTGCAAAGAGCGAGCCATTAAATCGGGGTGAGATCGAGTAGGAATTAACGAGACCTGTCACAATTTGATCAATTTTGCATTAGAGACGTTTATTCCATAATGAAAACCATTACCATTGAAATGCCATTAATCCAGGCAGCACAAGTCCCGGGTTCCTAATGCGTATAAAGAAGGCATAGAAATGATAACGTCTGCGCTTCTACTACACCAGCCAACGTTTCTAATTAATTGTTGCTGACAGACTGTCTGTCTGGACTGCAGACAGACAAAAAAAACAAAAAAACAAATGTAGACAGAAAACACACTTCTTTACACACCCTGTCTGTGTACTGTCTTCCTCCCCCATCTGAAATGACTTGGTGCATTTCAATAATGTAACGCAAGAGGAGAGAGGCGGAAAAAAAGAATCTCAAGAAATCCATAGTCAATTCACTTTTCACACACACACACACACACACACACACACACACACACACACACACACACACACACACACACACACACACACACACACACACACACACACAACACACACTTTCAGGGTCCAGAAACTATTCACTGACAGACATGTTTTAATCCATTAAAATGTAGAAATAGCTTATCTCGTGAAAAACAGGCATTCAAATCAATCGTCCAATCTGCTGCAATAGCTCTTTGGAAAATATTCAACAGGGAAAGAGTGAGGGCCTGTGTTAATGTTTTACTGTAGGAGTGTGAAAAGAGAGAGAGGCAGAGTAGTAGTGGAAGAGAACCAAACAGCAAGTCTCCCTCAACTGCTTGAGAAATAGCTTTTAATTCGACAATCTCAATGGATCGCATAACGCGCTGTGCTGTGTTGTGCAATTTGGCACAGTGTTTAGTGTTCTGCGGAAAGACAAATGCATGGGAAAACCAAGTGTGAGTGAGGACCCAGTTGTTAACAAGATGTGTCTATTATCAAAACACTCTCCTCTTACTAAGGAGCGTGCGCACATGCACCCATCTATCAGCATTATATCAATTTGCATGAAACGCTGTTTCAGCAAAGCAATCACATTTGTCTAATGGACATTGGAAACCAATGGAAATCGGCCTCCAGAACACATCTAACTTTGCTCTGGAAAATCTAGCAATAATGTGTGCTTTTAAATTGCCCACAATTAGGCACTGATGAAGCTAAGCATAGAGGAAGCTTACGAACAGACTGGCTGCTCATACATAGAATAGATTTAGAGGATGTCTATTTGTTAGTTTAAGACCTGTATAAATTCATTTTTTTCTTTTATATAGTACAGTTCTGCACTGCAGAATGGGACAGCATCCAAGCTATTTTAGACATCTCTGTATATACAATTATACCTTAATGAAAATTATGATCTCTATTACCAAGGCGGAGCCTCTCGCCCATGTGTCTTTCGACAGTGACCGTTAAACAAATGCGGTTTCTTTATTTCTGTCTAATCCCTTCTGTCTTTGTCATTCATTCATGTGCTCTGAGAGGGTTCATATTCAACTCTGTCTGAACAAATGCGCATCACTCAATATTATCCCTATCTCACATCCCTTGTCAGTTTGCCATTGACGGCAGCATTTTAACTTCAGGCACGGTCGTCTTTCTTTAATTAATTGCTTTTTTTTCTTTTTTCTCTTTTGCTTAAGAAATCTTTAAAAAAAAAAAAAAGGTAAAAAATCCCAGCATATAATGGTGTCAACTTGACATGTGTGAACGTGCGTTTTCTTTTCTTTTTTGCGGGGGGGCTTTTTACTTCCAGCATGGCTCCATCCGGGTTCAGGGTTAGGCTTGAGGTGCATT
>JAOPHQ010003176.1:0-5000 GCA_030340625.1 Merluccius polli | reverse complement strand
ATTAGGATGAAATAACCCTGACGTCGCTGCACCGCAGTAACCTCGATACCTGCAGATTCATCAGTCAGAAATTGCATGTCTGATATATAATTAGGCCCCCGATCCTGAAGGATGGAAGTAGCAATCTATCCTCTCCAAGGTCGTCTAATCAAGTAATAAACGGTGCATTTTGGACCGGCGCTCGCCTGCAGGTGTCCCTCACAAGCGAAGCAGGAGACTTCAGAAGAGTTCTTCATGAATGGCGGGGGGGGGGGGGGGGGGCATTACGACATACACAAGTTTATACTTTGTGTGAACCTGGAGGCCAGATGATGCGATGAATAAACTTGTTATTCTGGTCAGCTATTTGTCTGTTACACAGACCATTCAGTGCTCCTTTGATTGCATTAGTTTCACTGGAGTGAGTGAGTCACTACCTCCACGACATTGGTTAAGATATTTTTCTTCCCTGTGTGTTTACCTGTCTGTCTGTCTGCCCAGCTGTCTGTCTGCCAGTCTGTCTGTCTGTCTACCCATCTGCCTGCCTGCCTGCCTGCCTGCCTGTCTGTCTGCCGGCCTGCCTGTCTGTCTGTCTCTCGGCCTGTCTGTCAGTATGTCTGTCTGTCTGTCTGTCAGGTCTCACAACCCACAAGCGTAGTTTCAGGTTTGCATAACCGGCTCATTATCATCTCCCCTCTCATTAGAGGAAAAAACTATAAACACAAATCAAACAAAAAGACAGAAAAGAAAATGGAAGTCCTTGTTGTGCTTTGGCTGAGGCTTGAGGGTCTGTGTCGCCACCATATATTTATCCTTGTGTTATTGTACTGTTAGTGCCCATTCGGTGCTGCCAGTAGTTGTACATTACAGACTGACCGGCCGCGCTACCGCTGTCAGATTGCGCTGACCTCTGAATGAAGCTGTTTGCCAGGTCGTGCCCCACTCCAGAGCGCCAGGATCGACGAAATGTCCGAGGCGTCGACGGCAAAACTCCACCGAACCCTGAGCCTTGTCTGCAGTGTCTCCCGACTTTGAACGTGAACTGAGCCGAAAGACTCAGCAGAGAGTTTTAACTTAACTTCCTCTATTAGGAGTCTGACACATGCTGTCTCCCAGCTCGGCACGCCAAGACATAGTAGAGAGGTTTTGGGGGGGGGGGGGGGGTTGAGGGTTTTTTTCCCTTTGATGTCACATATGTTGCGCCTTCTGGCTTGAAATCCCTGGAGAGCGTTCGTCTCCCCTTTATCCTCTCCACCGCTGCTCCCCACACTTTCTCTGTTAGTGGTCTCCCTCTCATGAATAAAAGTCTACTGCTGCCCGCCCCCCCGCCCCGCCCAAAAAAAAGGGAACCATTTTCATAACCTGCTGACCATAATTAAATGATTGTCTGCAAGCCAAATGGAACCAGATGGAGGGAGTAAAAACATTCACTTCCTAAGAGTCCTAAGAGGACAGTTATTCTTTCTTCATCATCATTTTCTTACCTGGAGCAGGAAGTCAAAGAGAGCGAGCCTCCCCCACTCCGAGTGCTGCACCCCCACGCAAGGCGCCGAGTTCAGGTCCGCTTTCTTCCCACAATGCACTTTGAGCAGCTCCTGGTACTGGACCCAGCTGAGCGGCACCGAGTTCTGGTCGTTGTCCCTGTCGTCCAAGTGCTGAATATTGGGGTCCCACCAGACCACGGGTCTATGGGCACCGCTGGTGTACCTGTAAGGTAATACATCGCTCTGCGGAAAAGCCCGGAGAACGGCGGGCAGGCTCCTGTTGAGTCCCAGGACGCGGTCCAGGTGAAAGGCAAGCACCTCGTACCAGTCGTCGGGGCGCTTCACCAGGGAACAGCTTCCCCTTTGGCACCGCTCGCCGTGGCTCTCTGACGCTACCCGCCGCGTCGCACGCTGGGCAGACTGGTCCTTATCGAGTCCTCCGGTGGGTGTCTGACAAAAGAGATGAGTATGACTTCATGGATGACATTGTGAATAGGATCAACAGCATTAACAGCATCATTGATAAACAGAGGGCACACAGTGTTGACCGGTAATTCTTTCAATGAGATTAAACCTAATCTGTACAGCATAATTCTCTGAATCTATGACATTCAATTGTATCATGTATGAATTATGTAAATTCCTTATTTCGATCATCTAGAGATGTGTGCTACGTTGAGCAGAGCTCGTGGATGTTCTCCAAGTTTATAGAGGTAATTGAGACTGCAGACGAGCCCCGAGGTCGAGAGCACAACCGCTAACAAGACATTCGCCTGTCTAGCTGTCGACCTGAACACAGAACTCTAGATTTTGACTGCTGCCAGGGCTCCTACCGCCGTCTTCATAAGGGAACGGCATGCATTCCAACAACAAACCCTGTTTACCTGTGTACTGCTCTGCTGAGCGCCACCGCTGTGATTCAGGGCTACTTGAAGAATCTGCCCATGAGCGGGGACCCTGGCCTTGCTGACCACCTCTCCAGCGGCAAGCAGCTCCATCTTCTGGAGGTCATCGTCGCTGAGCCACGGGGCGTCTGGGCTCCGTCGGACCTTTCTTCGGTCGCTGTCTGGGAACTCCTGCCGTCTATTGTCCCGACACTCGTCTTTGTCTTCTTTATTTTTTACCACTGCCTTGTGTTTGGGCACAGGCTTCTTGCGGTCCGCTGCACTCGGATCGTTCGCCCCCCTTTTAGACAGTTCTTTGGAAATATGATGCTGTTTTTTCAGATCCCTGCTGGGCCTTTTCACGGCTTGCTGCTCCCTACCAATTTTATCCGATTTCCTCAAGTGCTTTGTTGCTCCTTTCATTTTCTCTGAACCATTGTCATGCTCAGATAGCTTTGTGATCGGATGCCTGCCCTTGTTCAATTGTGGGTCTGCGCGGGTCTTTTCCTGTCTTCCTGCTCGGTTGCCTGCATGCTGGCTAATTTTAGCTTGGAGGTTTGCCTGACCGTCTGCACGTCTGTCTGCCTGTTTTCGGTTCCTCACTGGGGTATTTGCTAGCGCAGGGATAAGGTCTGTGGTCTGGCCCTCTGCAGTATGATTGTGTGTTTTTGAGAACGGCTCAACCACAGTAGCGCTGTTACCAGGCTTAATTCTACCCCTCGGCCCTTTGTTGTTGACTGTAAACTGTGCGAGGAGGGAATGGCGGCGATTGGCGGGGCGCTGGCTGGTGCCTGACCTCTCTTTCCTTTTGAAAGCAATCCCTTTGCTGCTGTTTCTGTTCTGGCTCCAGCCTTCATCTTTGGTAGCACCCATCCTCCCGTGGCGTCTGATGGGCTCCACTACCGTCTCCAAGCGCTTGGGGGGCTCTTTCTCCCCGCCCCGGCCGGCCCTCCAGGACCCGCTGTGGACATTGGGCAGGGGAGGGAGTTGGAAGGGAAGCAGGGGGCCCGGGCGGTTCTGATGAGGGGCGGCAGGCGCCGCGTCTCCGGCCCTAAGGCTCGTCCTGGAGGCCACGCCGCCCGCCGAGCTCAGGGCCCGGGAGGGCCGGCGGGCAGCGTGGGCCGGTGGGTAGGGGAGAACGGGGACAGTGGTGATCATCATCATCATCACGGACGCGGTGAGGAAGAGCAGGACGACGGGGTAGAGGAGGAGAAGGAGCCATCGTTGAGTGAAGCAGCGTTTTGACCTCACCCTCCTCCAGGCCTGGTGAGAGAAGGGCAGAGAGATCAGGGAAATAGAGAGAGAGAGAGAGAGAGAGAGAGAGAGAGAGAGAGAGAGAGAGAGAGAGAGAGAGAGAAAGAGAGAGAGAGAGAGAGAGAGAGAGAGAGAGAGAGAAAGAGAGAGAGGTGGGATGGATCAAATATGGAAAAATGAAAAAAAAGAAGAGGGGGAAGCTAAATGGAAGGAGAACATCAACGCTATGACTGTAATTGACCCTTTTAATGGATCAAGTGCTATTCATTCTGAAGATAACCTTAGTCATCACTGAGCTGAAGGCAACGTCAACATTCCTGTGCACGCAGCTTTTTGAAAAGGGTTCAGTGAGACGTCTGAGCCACAGGAATGCAGAGAGCAAATATCCGTCATTCACACCGAACACAATCACTAGCACTACAAAAGGAGCAAAGGGGAGGAAAACCAGAAAATCCGAAACAGCTCTTGGCTTCAAAATTTCTGCTGATTTCATGATCACAATGTGTGACCGTTCTAAAAACACAGAGCCTTAAATGGGAAGGAGAAAACGCAGACGGGCTTCAAAACGTGAAGAGGGGATAGAAATAGGAGGAGGGAGAGCTAATCCACATGGATTCTGTTTATGCTGCATAAAAACATGTAGATTGACGCCATGCAGTATAAAACCGCCGATGGCAGTGTGTTCTCAGTACAGACACAGCAGAACCACAGTTACTCAGCTGAGACCAATATGATTGTGGCATCCATATACTTTAGAGCATGCCTTCAGCGTGCAAATGCAAAAAAAGAGACCCACATTTCACAGTGCGCTGTCAACCAACATACACCGTGCAAATGAAAAATGATGGTATAAAGGCAATCGTATACTAAGTAGTTGCTTTCTGTGTGATGTGACTTTTTCCTTATACAATAAATAATAGCGTGAAAGAGTGATGGGTTTTCTTGCTTGGGATGCTGCAGTAGTCTCATAAGTTCCTATATTAAAAAAAAGCTCACACAGCTCATCTCATCTCCACTTGAATGACTCGTCGTCCCGTTGCCCTCGTCTCTGCGGATTTCCGCTGTGCATGTATTGAAGCGGTTCACCTACCGTGTCGTCCCGGCCTACAGGTAATTCCACAGATGAAGCAGCGGTTGTTTTCATTCCTAGGGTGACCTAGATATATCAGCCTATATCCTCTGCACTTGGCCTCCTCCCTGATCACTTTCCAATCCCTCGCCCCCCCCCCCCCCCCCCCCCCAATTTGGTGAGGAGCGGGAGGAGGGGTGAAGCAGGGAATGTTTCAGACCTCTCAGATGGCTTCCCCATCTCTGGGAGCCGTTAACAACATTCCCTGAGCCCTCCACCTGTGAAAGGATTTCATTATCCCTAGCGCTACCCCCCCCCTCACCCCCTCTC